>JBDJHY010570087.1:0-16665 GCA_039654485.1 Withania somnifera
AGCTTTGCCCAATTCATTTAAAAGTACAAGATCTTATAGAGAGTTTGAGAGGTTTCCTACAAACTTGCCTTGCAACCTGATTTAGCTGTAGTTCATCTAGTTTTCCATGTATTGATGCTCCGCCACTGTGTACCAGACCCATTCCAAGTCCTTAGTCGAGACGTTATGCATATTGATGAAACCCTGACCTATACTGAGTAGCTTAAGGTTATTAGAGGCAGAGATATGAGGAAACTTAGGTACGGGGAGATTATGTTAATGATGATTTGTTGGGCTCATTGACCAGTCAAGGAGGCTATCTAGGAGATAGAACGAGATATGCGAGCCCAGTATCCACATTTGTTTGAGCCTTCAGGTACTACTTCTTTCTTGACTTTCGAGGACTAAAGTACTTTTTAGTGGTGGATGTTGTACAGACCCATCTGGTCCTCTCCTTGACTTTTGTCTTTTCCTGTGCTTGGAGCTATTTGCTAGTTACCCCATCTCTTATCTAACTTACTAGGATTGATAGCTCAGTGCCTTGGTGACTCGTTTGCTTATTATCTCAGTTTTCCTATTTTGGAGTTTCAATTTTGAAATGGTGGAACTTGAAAGTGAAATTGTAGTAAAATGCACATGGAATCGAATTTTGATAGTTTCATTAGCTCTAGAATTCCAACTTTATTCTAGGTAGACCTTAAGTTCAAGTCCTGGGCTTTTTGTTTTGAGTTTGGGTTGCTTTATGGAAATTCAACTTAACTGTAGCTCTTTATGATCCTGGGTGGTCATTTGATTATTGGAGCATCGAATCAGGATTTCATCAATTACATCAGCTCTGGAATGTTGATTTTGGGCTAGTTGAGCCATTGGTTCACTTCCTAGAGTGTTCGGGCTTGTTTTGAGTAGGTTTGTGGAATGTCCTTAGTTGGGCTACTTTTGATCCTTTTTGACATTTGGGTTCTTTATATAAATGGATTTGTTTGGTCGTTTCATCAATTTCGTTGAGTCCATAGTCTGTTTTCCACCAAAAATGCACTTTTGGTTTGTTAGAATTTGACTCCAAATGCACGGTTTAGACCCTCAGAGTTTTTCCAATTTATCTTGTGTTGCTGCAGGTCACAGAACACACCAGCAATCCTTGGGTCATCCTTTCAAGGTCACTCCAGTGCCTAAGGAGCTGCCCCAGCAAAGGTCGCTCCTGCTCCCATGCAACCCACCTAGGCAACGTCGTACCTGTGGCAAAATGGACGCCCCAACGACCCCTGCAATCTATAAATATGGGATCTTGCCTTTCAGTTCCAGCATTTTGGATTTTGTTTTTTTATTTTCTCTTGAGTGTATATGCTGGGTCTTGAGGGTTCCAAGCCATGGGGAATTATGAGGAGTTACGTGGGTTATTGTGGGAGTTTGTGGTGTTACTTTTTTGGTTATTCTCGTTATTTCCACTTTTCCTTAATTATGTAAAAAAATTACTTCATTTCTTTGAACCTCGATTTACCCTTTGGTACATCATTGCCTTCAGCTCAAATTTGGAAAATGAGTTCCCCAAGCTGAGGGTTATGTGCTAGTATATTTAGTTTATTTTCCAGGCTATGGGGTTCGTTTTCTGACTCGGGTTGCTAATTACAATATGGGTCTTATTATTCATATTAGGATCTCTAAACTTGTAATTTGTTTAGTTTTTGGTATTGACTATTTTGGATCTTTAGGTTCACCATGAGCATACTTTGAGGATTTGCATCGGCATCCAGGGAGGCTAGGTTTATTTATGTGCATTCTAGATTGGGTTATTATTTTTACATGTCATATGGATAGTAGTGTGGTTGGGTTGTTAGGTTGATTGTTGTATTATTACTATTATCCTATTGGGTTTGAGGGGGCCCATGTGAGGGCTTATAGGGTGCAAGGTTGTATGCCCAAGTCCTGGCCCACCTTGTGGATGCCAATGACCATTGGAATGATTTTAGTTACTACGTAATGGGTGTGGTAAGATGAGCTCTTGCCTGGTGGCCTTTAGCCGATCCTAGACTCCATTTACTTTCCTTTTCCTATGATTTATATTATTTTTTCTATTTGGTGCTGAGACTCTTGTATATTACTAGTTGTCCAGTTAGTGGCATTGCGGGGGAGAGTTCTCCAGTTACTAGTACTGATGAGGAGGTGAGACCCGAGGTTTGTTATTGTGAGGGCGAGGCCCTAATTACTGGCACTGACAGGGGGTGTATGTCTGATACTTGTACTATGAGGGTGAGGCCTGATTACCGGCACTAAAATGGTGTCTGTGTCCGATATTGGTGTTATGGCAGCGAGACGCTAGGTTGTTGTCACTGATAGAGGGTGAGACCCCGAGTTGTTGGCAATGTTAGGGTAAGTCCCTAGTTGTTGGTACTGGGTATACTGTTCCACTTAACTTTCAGTTGCCCCTACCTATTCCCTTAGTTTGATGTATTCTCACTGGTCTTAAGAGGGAATTCACATTAGGTTTTGTTGTGCTATTTGTGCTTACCAGAGGGAGGGGGTGCCAGGTAGTTTTTTCTGTGCTGGTTGTACTTAACGGTGGTATGGGATGCCAGGTAGGTTTTGTGTGTTTACTTTCTATTCCTTATTTAGCGGCATTCTTCTATTCGATCTTTCTTCGTTGTTCATGCATATATGGTATCATGATTAGTGGGAATTGGCTGAGATGGAGCACAAGTATGTTCCCTTACTTCTTTTTCAGGTTTTCGGATACTGATCATTGTGGCTTGTGTTTACCATGTTTCGTACCTGTAGACCAGTCTCTACTGCCTTACCTTTCTGCTTATGTATTTAGCCTTACTATTTTACTTCCTTGCCTTTATTACTAGCATTTTCTTTTAACCCAGTCGGTCGATGATTCTTATTGGGTACCTTGTTTGGTACTCATGCTACAGATCTGTACCTTTTTCTATGGTCCAGATACCGACAGAGGTTATCGGAGGTGGCGTGATCGTGCAGAGTAGATTTTGCCTACTGCAGAGATTATAGTGTGCTTTGCCATCCGAGCTGACCGTGACTTCCTTGACTCTGGCTTTCTTTATTCAGTCTACAGCAGGTCCTGCATTGTATTATCTTTTACAGGAGTTACCTTTGTATTTTGTATCTTTCGATTATTCTGTACAGTAGCTCCATATGCCACTTACACCTAGTTTTGAGATTTGAGTTATGTATGATTTCCTTCTGCTTTCAGTTCCTTATGTATTGGTTATGCTTTTCCTTGCTGCATTGGATGTTTTTAGAGTTTATGGCCCATTTCACGTAGCTCCGAGTTATAGGGTTAGGCTTGTCTACAGGAGGGATGTAGACACCATCATGACCTGACATTTTGGTTTGTGACGTAATCTTTACTAGTTCTATAGAGTTACCTTGTAGAGTTCCTATGTTCCATTATCCTACTCTTAACCTAGAGGATAACATAGCTCACTTACCCCTCCCGACTCCCGACCCTGAACCTAGCCTCAGAACCAACTCCTTATCCAATCCAAACCTTGACCATGGCCCAAAACTTGATCCCACCAGAAGACATGACCCTATCGCACCATCATATACCAAAGACACTAGTATACAATGGAAAATATAGGATATACTCACAAGATATCCAAGAACCAACTTATTAGTTCAACAGCTAACTTTACAGGAACAAGAACTAAATAAACAAAAGGATAATATTAGGAACTAAGGATTCCAAACAACACCTAAATAGATCGAACAAGAGCTACTATAAAACTGTCATAATATGAAAGTGTCACGACTCAAAATCAAGTTATGGTGGCATCTACATCTCACTTATAGAAAAGCCTACCCCTGATCGATAACAATTGCGTGTTTTTTGAGTGTCTTATTTGTAGATATGTGTGTAGCATTACTAATCCACATAATTAGCCTATTTCAGGTGTATTTGGAGCCTAAAGAAATGTAGACCAAGCGAAAGTGAAAGCCAAAATGAGCAGGGATGAATTACAGAAAAACTATTCCTATCATGATAGGGATCAAGACGTGATAGCTAGCTCATCACGATTGGGATCACGTCATGATTCCCTATTTATATTTGCTGGAATTTCTACTAACTTACAGGTTAAGTTGGGGGAAGGAGAGTAATTTTCTTGGGTGACTATATAAGCCTTAAGGAGGCATTTTTGGGGGATGTACAGCACTTGGGAGAGAAAAGATCAAGTGAAAAGATATTCAACAATCTAGGGTTACCTTCTGTTGCTAAATCCTTGCATTTTTATGTTAAAGATGATATTTAGTGGATTGAGTATGATTATTAGTGGCTAACTACCCTTGTTCTAGGGTTATGCCTAACCCATAATTTGTGATACTGGTTTGACATAAACAATGAAATATTTTTCATGTTAATTTTTCATACACTGCCGTAATAATCTACTTTAATGATTGTCAACCATTAGAATATACCTATAACACTGAAAGTGCCATAATCTGGGAATTTGATGACTAAAATAGTAGTATAAGGAGTGAGATAATGTTTATCTATGCTAAAATTAGAATACTGAATATTATTTGCAATTAAAAAAAGATCTTTACTTAGTTGACTCAATTGGTCAAATAGGGAAAACATCTATAATTCATTTATATTAAGTCATCACAACACAAGTCAACCGAATTAGTTGTGGGAATTATATAAATAGTGATTAAAGGACTATAAATCTCTAATACATAAATTCAACCTCAGAATCAACAATCAGTGTCAACAAAAAAGACACTAAGTATGGGGAAGCAGCATCCGTTGTGATACCTCCACCACCATTTCCTCAACTAATGAAAAAACAAAAAGAAGAAGAGGGATTCCAGAAGTTTAAAGAATTATTGGGGCAGGTTCATAGTAACTTGCTTTTGATTGATGTCTTCTAAGGAATTCCCAAGTATTCCAAGTATGTGAAGGACATCGTGGTCAACAAAGATCATTTCACTTAATATGCCACAGTAGCTCTTACTCAAGCGTGCACATCGTGCATTCAAAACAATTTACCCATGAAGCAAAAAGATCCCAGCAGTTTCACTATTGATATTACTATTGGCCAAGATCTCAATGTTCTTTAGTTAAGTGATTTTGGTGCCATTATAAATCTCATGCCAACGTGTTATTTCAAGAAAATGGGTTTGGATAATCCAAGACCCACCACAATTATTTTACAAATGGTTGATCACTCTTTAATTAGAACCCTTGGTATAATGGAGGACGTGATGGTGCAGGAGAGATAGTTGATCTTTCCTATAGACTTCATTATATTATATTTCAAAATAGATTTAGAAGTCCTACTTATTTTGAGGCATCTATTTCTTGCCACTGTTCGTGTATTGATTGATGTGGCTGCAGGGCAACAAACTATGAGGCCACATGATAAATTAGAAGTCTTTGATGTTTACAAGTCCTTAAAGTTACATGCAATATATGTGGAATTGTCTGCAATCACGGTATTTGATGCATACAATAAAGTGTCATTACCAGTTGTTAGCAATCCACTAGCAAGAACAATTACGGGTCAACAAATTGAAGGAGATTTTGAATCTTACAAGATGATCCAAATATTAGATATCTCTAGCATTTATGCAATGAAAAGAGAGTATGAGCCACTAAATAGGCCTCTTGGGCCTCCTCAAAAGCCATCTATTGAAAAAGATCCAATATTGGAGTTAAGAGTCTTTCCTAGCAGACTAAAGTGTTCTTTATTACATGAAGACAAGACTCTACCAGTTATTCTAGTTGCCAAATTATCCGAGACACAACTTACTGAAGCTCTCAAAGTGTTAACAAAAAGGAAGCAGGCTATTGGGTGGAAAATATTTGATATTCATGGCATCGCCCCTGTATTCTATATGCATAAGATTTTGATGGAAGATAACCATAAACCAAGAGTACAGCATCAGAGGCGATTAAATCCACCAATGAAAGAGGTTGTGAGGAAAGAATAAATAAAATGGCTAGATTTAAGAATTGTGTTCTCCATATTCAACAGCAAATGGGTGTGTCTAGTACAGTGCGTCCCCAAAAAATTAGGCATGACTGTGGTGACTAATGACAAATATGAGTTGGTTTCTACTTGTACAGTCACTAGGTGGAGAATTTGTATGGACTATCATAAACTCAATAAGGCAACTCGCAAGGATTGCTATCCTATTCCCTTCATGGATCATAGGCTTGATAAACTTGCGGGGAAAGATTATTTTTGATTTTTGGATGGATACTCTAGTTATATTCAGATAGCCATAGGTCCTGGAGATCAAGAGAAGACCACCTTCACATGTTCATTTGGTTCTTATGCTTTCCAGTGCATGCCCTTTGGGTTGTATAATACACATGTATCTTTTTTAGTGATATTGTGGAAGATTTAGTTGAAGTATTTATTGATGATTTCTTAGTTTATGGGGATTCATCTGAAGTGTGTTTATAGAATTTGGATAGGGTCTTAGTGACGCTTAAAGAAACACACTTGGTACCCGAATTGGGAGAAATGTCACATGTTTCTTAAAGAAGGCATTGTCCTTTGTCACAATGTATCCAAGGTTTGTTTAGAAGTTGACAAAGCAAAGAATAACGTGGTTGCAGAGTTACCACATCCTATCACAGTAAAGGGGGTGTGGAGTTTTCTTGGGCATGCAGGGTTCTATTGGAGATCCATCTGTGACTTATTAAAGATCTCTCGTCCATTGTGTATATATCTTGAAAAAGAGGAAAATCATAATTCTCCATTGAGTTTTTTAAAGCCTTTGACCATCTGAAGAAGGAACTGATTGAATCTTCTATATTTATTGCTCTCGACTGGGAGTTTCCTTATGAATTATTGTACGATGCAAGTGATACTGTTGTGGGAGCAGTTCTAGGACAAAGGAAGGACAAGATCTTCTACTCCATTAATTATTCTAGCAAGGCTCTTGATGCCACTATGGTTAACTATGCAGTCACTGTGAAGGAGATGCTGACATTGGTTTATGCATTCGACAAATATAGGACCTACCTAATAAGAACTAAAGTAACAGTGTATATCGATCATGTAGTGATCCGGTATTTTTTCAATAAGAAGGATGCAAAGTCGCGGTTGATTAGGTGGATCTTGTTGCTTTAGGAGTTTGATCTTGAGATTCGCGACAACAAAGGTTGTGAAAATTAGGTGGATGATCATCTATCCGATTGGAAAATCATAGGCACATCAATGATCAAAGGAAAATTACAGAAGAATTCCTAGAAGAACAACCGACGAACTTATCAATACAACAATTTCCATGGTATGCTGATATAATAAATGTATTGGTGGGTAGGTATTTTCCAAATTAAGCCACAAGTCAGCAGAAGAAACGACTGAGACATGAATGTAAATTCTATTTTTTGTATGAGCCATTCTTGTACATACAAGGCCAAGATCAACTCATCGGGAGGTGTGTGCCAGAGTGTCAGATGAACGATATTCTAAATAAATGCCATGATTCGCCTTATGGGGGACATCATGGAGGGGAACGTATCATACACAGGTAATTCAGTCAGGTTTCTTCTAGCCTTTTTTATTTAAAGATGTTAATGTCTTTGTGAAAAAATGTAAATAATTTCATAGGATAGGGTCAATCTCAAGATGTCACGAGATGCCATTGAATAATATCTTTGAAATTGAGATCTTTGAAGTATGGGGGATTTATTTCATGGGGACCATTCAACATCTCATGGAAATAAGTACATTTTCATAGCAGTTGATATGTGTTGAAATGGGTGGAAGCAATTGCACTACCCATAAATGATGTGAGAGTGGTACTAAAGTTCGTGAAGAAGCAAATCATTAAAAGATTTGGCACTCTAAGGGATATTATTAGTGATGGTGGGTCACATTTCATAAAATCATGGTTTGAAGTTTTGTTGAGAAAATATAGGGTAATGCACAAGGTAGCCACTACCTATCACCCCCAAACAAGTAGGCAAGTGGAGGTATCAAACAAGGATTTAATGTAAATTCTCCAAAAGACAGGCAATGCAAAAAGGAAGGAATGGATGAGAAGCTTGATGATGCACCTTTGGGCATATAGAACTGCATATAAAATGCCTATCAGTACTTCACTATATCAGTTAGTGTTTGGAAAATCATGCCACGTGCCTATAGAATTTGACCATCGAGTGTATTGGGCTATCAAGAGGTTAACTTTTGACTTTAAGGTTTCCACGTAGAAGAGGATGTCATAGCTACATGAGCTTGAGGAATTCAAGCCCCACATTTATGAGAATGCCAAACTATACAAGAACAAAATAAAGAAAGGGCATGATAAGTGATTGATAGAAAGATCCTTTAATTTTCCACAAAAAATGCTCTCGAAGTGGATGGGGTCAAGCGAAGTTGTAAATGTTACGAAGCATAGAGTTATCGACCTTCAAGATTATAAGTCAGACCAAACCTTTTTTTAATGGCCAGAGGGTCAAGCATTATTGTACTAATGTTGATTATGGGATTGCATCCATAGATATGGTGGATGTAGATATTAAGTGGGTCATACCACGACGTTAAAGAAGGTGCTACTCTAGAGGAAACCAGTGATTTTCATGGTAATTTTAACTTTTTATGTTTTTTAATCATTGTTTCTAATGGTTTTTAGGTACATGAAGATATGGAGGCCTGAAGGTAAGCTATAGTATGGAAAATATGCAAGAAAACAAAGTATGGATCTATCAAGATGGATATCACGACATGATGCACATCGTGATCATCCGTTGGAATGCAAGAGTTCCATCACGATACATTTCACGATGTGATGCATATCATGATTCAACTCTAGATATTTGAGAGTTCCATCATGATATACATCATGACGTGATGCACATCATGATCATCCATTGGAATGCAAGAGTTCCATCACGATACATCTCACGATGTGATGCATATCATAATTCAACTCTAGATAGTTGAGAGTTCCATCACGGTATACATCACAATGTGATGCATATCGTGATGAAAATCTGGATAAATGAAATTTACATCACGATAAGCATCACGTCATGATTCTTATGGTAATGTAACACTGGTTGGTCAAATACTCCATCACGATACAAATCATGTCTTGATAGAGTGATTTTTTTTTATAAAAATCATTTTTACCTACCAGATCAACCCAACTTGGCTGGGTTATTTAAATATCATCCCAATCCTCATTCCCCCTTGTTCCTTTACACATACGCCCTTAATTTTCTATCAAAAATCCAAGTCTTTCCCACTTCTTTCTTCATCCAACTCCGCTACTTTTCAAGGTCGAGCATCTCAAGTAACTTTTCTACTCTCCTCTTTTATTTTTATTGGGTTGCAGTTATTGAGCATATAATTTCTTACAAGCTTTTGCCTTTTTTTAGCAATAAAACTTGACTTTAATGAACCACTCTTTTGTGCCATGGACGGTATTAAAGAAGTAATCTTGGATATGTTATTGTGCAACTCAATTTTGTGGTATGGTGGAGTTGGTGGTGTGAATAATTCCATGATTTTTGGATTAACTTTTCTTGAATAAATTGTTTAGGTTGATAATGGGGTGGACCATGAGGTTTCCATGTCTAATGTGTACTTAGTTGTGTGTGTAGGAAGTTTATTTCCATTATTAGTAGTACTTTGTGCCTTTGCCTTACTTGTAACATACCTTGCACTTGATTGTGATATAATTGATTTAAGTAATACACTTGGTCAAATTGCAACTTTACTAATGCGCATTGTGAAAGAGAAGCCTGAGTACCTTGAATTTGTATGCCAAGTAAAAATTGTGATGTGCTTTGAAATAGTGTGGTGACATGTAGTTAATTGTTAAGTGTGGGGTGGTTTCCACCATCGCGCCATTTCATGTTGTATAAAGTATGTGCTACATATAAATGTACGGTTGAAAATGGTAGTAATAGGATGAAATTTAGAGGATGTAAAAGAGTGCCATAAGATAATGTGAAGGCACATAACCACAACTTGGACTTGAAATGTACTAGCTAAGGGAAGTCTTATGTACCTTATATATATTGACTGTCAGTTTTGTGGTCGTTCGAACCTAAGTGTAGGGTGGCAAGCACCACCAATTAGTGTTGTCTTATGTGTTTCCTATGGCTTTACTAACGTATGTTACTCTTTTGATAGGAGATTACCTCTAAAAGCTAATAGACAAGTCCACCCTTGCAAAGTGTCAATGGTCGGGTCAAGTTCAGCTCGTGCAAGCTCTAAACGAGCTCGCACTACCTGTTTTGAGGAGCCACCTCTTATGGCATCTCCTAGGGTAAGGTGTCGCTGATTCGGTATTTCTTCTATGGTGGATTCAGGGAAAACCTGGTACAAACAAGATGCAATAACTATGTATCTCCTTGTCAAGAAGATTGGCAGGGTAAGTTTAGCTATCAAGTCCCCCAAAATCTTCACCCATGTTCGACAGTTGGGTTTGGATTTCATTTTTTAAGACCAAGGTTAATGTAAAATCGACCTAGTTAGGTATGTTTATGCAAATTTGAACTCAAAAGAGACTGACGAAGTCAAGGTGTGAGGGCACACATTATGGGTGATTTTTTCTTTCATCAACAACTAACTTACTAAACACCAATGATGAAGTTGACATGGAAACTGTTGCGTGATTTAAAGAGGCACCCACTGTATCAGTATATTTGCCTCACTCTATGTGGTGTCGTCTCATAAGAAAGATGGATTAGGAATGCACAAGGTTACCATTCTGCCCTTTCATTTTTCACACTTCAATAAAGAAGCACATTACTAGTGGAAGACTTTCAACCAATGCCTGATGCCATCAACTGTTACACCACAGTTATCTAGATCAGGGTGTGCCTTGTGTACGCCTTGATAATAGGTATGGAAATTAACATTGGTGGAGTACTACGGGCTTCTATGAAAAAGGAAAGGTATAACAGGAGGTGGCAGTACAATTTTGAGGGCATGACGACACTATTTTTATGCGGTCAGGATGTTGAGGAAGATCCGACAGACATCGTCTATCCTCTGATTGAAAAAGTTGTGGATGTTACTAAGAGTAATGTTGCAGGTGACGGTTAGGGGGCAGAAATTAACGCAGCTAGAGTGTAATTCCATGTATGAGAGTTAAGTATGTTTTATGTATGGAGCTAAAATATTAAAGCTACAGATTGGTGGTAGGCATGTGACTGAAAAAGGGATCAACGTTGTGTACCTACATTATCCAATGAAGGATCATGCTCAAATCATGTGAAAAATCAGGCGTGGTTTTATAGAGCCTACAAATGATGATGTACCCACCAAGGATAAGTATATGTAGGGTGACTTAGTTGTAGAAGAAGATAGTATAGATAATGATGGTGACACTGTAGGTGATGTTGTTGTCCTGGATGGTGAGGATGAAAGCCTCCAAATCGTATACCCGGAGGACCTTGAAGATTTACCAAGGAGTTTTTATAGCCCTTGCCTTTTATTTTATATTGTGCACTGGGGATAGTGTTGGATTTTAAGTGCATTATGGGGGTTATAAATCCTTTGTGTTTTGATGGTATGATTTTTTTTATTTAAATTCAAAGTTTTTATGTTGTAATTTTTATTTTTCTTGTTATGAATTTTTAGTTTGCTTGTTATGTAATTTTTATTTTTCTTGTTTCTTTAATTTTTATGTTTTCTTTTGGTGTTCCTTAGTTTTTCTTGCCGGATCATTTCTAAGGATAGTCCTCTTGATCCACAGTAGAATAGTTGATTGTGATATTTTTATTTTCTATTTAGTCATAGAGTACAGGACGTTTCTCGAAGATGGATGGATGATGACCAATTTAGGGAAATAATCATATATAGGAATAAAATAGGTGGAACCCAACAATGATTAAAAACACTAAGTACATGAGGTATTAACTCTAACTTTGGGAAATCAAACACCTTCAAGCAACAATTGATCACAATAAGTAGGATACATGTAGAGAGATGCACATGATATAACACTTAACACTAATGGAAATGTGGCTTAATAATGGAAGACCATTCAGTTTGTGCTAAATTGAAACTCAACTTTTGAGTAACACTAGTCAAACCAATGTGCCAAGTGAGGTGAGGATTCTTGCGTATTCCATGTTTTGCATCTTAGTCTAGAACTTTCCCTGCATGTTATTAAAGTGAATAAAAAGTTTTTCTCTGATTATAAAATGATATATGCCTTCATTGATATATCTTGTAAAATTCTAGCCTGTCAGATATAATATCACTTGTTATCGCCTTTGAGCTTATAGCCTATTATTTTGTAGCAGTATTTTTACCTTGATCCTTTTGTTGAATCTCTAGTTTTTGTACCCTACTTTCTTTATCACTGTAGCCTAGACTTATGTTTAAAATTTTGAATCTGAAGAAAGGGATGGTCAAGTGTAAAAAATGACCAGTAGAAGTGATTGTGCTAAAAAAGTTCTCTTTGAGAGAATATGATGTGAAAAAAGGTATTGAAAAAAATTAATTGAAGTATTCTTGGTATCATGAGATAGCTGGTGAATATAATTGAAGAGAAGGCTAAGAATAATGAAGTGAAGAAATAATGAGCAATGAAGTTTAAAAAGTGAAAAGTGTTTAGGGAAGTGTAAATCATTGTGATATAGTTTTCCTACACGTCACTTAGCAAACATTACAACCCATTAATGTCCTATTTGGTTATAGTCAAACATTCTTAATTAGGGGAGATGTACATAACAGGAAAGACTATGGTACTTTGTGCATATATGTGAATTCCTTGTGAGTGTGAGAGTTGTGCATAAATGTTAAAAGTCCTTAATCGATATTAAATTCTATGAATTGATGTGTGTGTGGCCTATTCTTTCTTTTTAGGAAACATTTGGGAAGTCAAGGTGTACACAATTGATTGGTTTCATCAAAGTGTCAACTTGTCCTACGAATCCTAATTGTGTTGAATAATGTAATAGTATGTGTATTTTGCCTTGGGTTCTATCTTGTTTCTATTTTGGTTAATTGGTTTGACATGCTTAAATTCCAATTAAATTGTTAGAACATAACAGGTATATCATCTGAATTTATTCATTGACTTTTAGGTGGGTTTTGTAATGTGTAAATAATTGTTCGAGGACGAACAAAGTCGAAGTGTCGGGTGGTGATATTAGGCATATTTATATGACTTAGCTCCATTAAAGTCTAATTTTCAACTTGGTTTCGAGAACAATTACATGTTTTTTGAGTGTCTTTTTTATAGATATGTGTAGCATTACAAACCCACATGATTAGCCTATTCCTAGTGTATTTGGAGCCTAAATAAATATAGACCAAGCGGAAATGGAAGCCAGAATGAACATGGATGAATTGAAGACAAAGTATGCCTATCACGATAGGGATCGTGATGTGATGGATAGCTCATCACGATTGGGATCACGTCGTGATCCCCTATTTATCTTTGCTAGAATTGCTAACATACAGGTTAAGTTGGGTGTAAAAAAGTCGTTTTTATGAGCGATTGTATAACCCTTAAGGAGGCATTTTTGGGGGTTGTGCAGCACTTGGGAGAGAAAATATCAAGTGAATAAGATACTAAAAAAAATAGGTTTACTTTCTATTGCTCAATCCTTGTATTTTTATTTTAAATATGATATTTTATGGATTGGGTATGATTATTAGTGGCCAAACACCCTTGTTGTGGGGTTATGTCTAACACATGATTTGTGATATTAGTTTCACATAAGCAATCGATTATTTCTCATGTTAATTGTTCTTACACTGTCGTATTAATTTATTTTAATGGTTGTCCACAATTAGAATACACCTATAACTCTTAAAGTGCCCTAATCTGGGAATCTGATGAGTGACACAGGAGAGTAAGGAGGAGATCATGTTTATTTGTGCTAAAATTATAATTGTGAATATGATTTAAAATTAAGACAAGATCTAGTACTTAGTTTATTCACTTTGTCAACTAGCGAAGATATCTATAATGCATTTTTACTAAGTCATCACAACATAAGTCAATTGAAGTAGTTGTGGGAATTATATAAATAGTGATTACGGGACTATAAATCCATAATGCAAAAACTCGACCCTGGAATCAACATTTTGAGGAATAAAGAATGTTATGGAAAACTGAGATCATGTATGAATGTGTATAATGCCATAACTATAGAATGTTTGTCCATATTGACAATACTTGTTGTGTCTTTCCAAGTCTTATTTAATTTTCCTTAGTTAAGGTTTAGAATAGTATAAAATCAAACCTCTTCTATTGTGACATACTATTGCATAAATATTGAATTTCCTATAAGAATCATTTACAGTTCTAATTCATAACACCAAGTTCTTGGGGTTTCAATATCTATCTCGAAAGAGTCACTATATTACTTGTATGACCACGTACACTTGTGTGTGTACTTCGAAGCCAACAGCAATTCTACCCTTCTTCATTATTGAACCTCGTCTCTTAATATTGTTACTTTTCCATGTTGTTTCTTAGGAACCTTTTAAATACAATTTTGATCAACTGAACATGACTCCCCAAAGCCTAACATTGTGGCTGTAAAGCATTTATAAATAGAAAATAAAAAAATACAATCCATAACCAGGAATGAACTATTAGTAGATATCCAAATTCCAAGTAGAATAGTTGTAGAGATTGAAGGAGGATCGACTATCATGAACGCAAGAATGCTTACCGTATCTCCTGAAATATCACCATACTAGCTCGCACAATTGTGTCCGTCCTGATGAATTGTACTAAAACCGACATTAAAAAAATGCATCATTGTATCATGAGTACCCAAAACAGAGGTAGCTTAGTAGGCATCATAGACCGACTAGTAAAAAGTAAGCATAAGTAAGGTAAAAAGCAATCAAAAGGCAGACAGGATAGTGACAGATAATGTATAATAAAAAAGGAAGTATGGTGAAGGGTCGTCTATTAGTGTGTGCAGCATCAACTAACATGTATAAGGGGAAGTCTCTATTGATTTATAACACACAGAACCTAGGCCACAATCGAATCATGACCAAACGCGACATGTACCTGGAGCTTCAACACAACCAGCACAAGGAAGGAAAATTAAGACAATAAAAAACTATCAACAAGCTAGGCTAACTGCAAGTACATAAAGTGTACTAGTAGTACTTACTAGAGACGGCAGGGAATAAACAAAGTCTACTAGCAAAAACACCTGAATAGCATCCCATTTTATCAATAGCTACAATCAGGCAACAAAGTAACCCAACAGGTACTCCCCGTAAGTCCTGAAGAGTACAGATCAATGCATAGGGATGCAATGTAAAGGAGTGCTAAAAAGTAAATAGTGCTTGTACACACCCTTCTAAGTACAAGACTCTGCCAGGAGCTAAACCACAAAAGATTCCCCATATACTTGACCCTCCTACTCAAGTATACCCCTCTCCTTGGTTGTGACTCATACCTAGTAGCAATATCTCATACATAGCAACCCGTGGTCAGAGGGCCTATGGAGGTATCTAATCCCACGTATAGAACATCGTAAACACTCAACTAGTTTCATAATTATCATGGCCAAGATGCCACAACTCGGCCTCATCCTCTATATCTTATCATATCATATCGTAGTGAAAAACTAAAATCCATCCATATAGGCAAAATTCAAATCTCGATAGAACCCAACTGTGGCCATGCAAGCAATATCCAGAAACTAGCGTGATAGTGAGGAAATACCTCCATACTGCTCATGAGTGCAGTCATGGAAGATATAAGTATACATGAAATAAGTTTTTGGTCATTATTCTGTGAAAATTAAGTTACCTTTTAAAAACATTAATGCATGATCACTACACAGAACCAATTAATAGGCTAAATTGGGCTAAGGATGCTAACTGGAATCCATAGGATGGCTTCCAAGCCTTAGTCACAAGGTACATCCTCTCCTAGACCAACCACGGTCCCTAGCCACGAGTAATCGTATAAAGCTGCCACGATTGCCCAGGTGGTTCCCGTTAAGGGCCAAGTAAGCACCCATTCAAGGGAAAACATGGAGCTGTCATATCTCAGTCTAACAGAAATCAAGCCCAGCTCGCATCGAGATAGGGCACAATATCATCACACAGGGCTGCTAACTATCCAGCAACACCGTATAGGGTACAATATCATCACATAGGGCTGCTAACTATCCAGTAAAATTGCATACAGCTATCTATGACTGACTGTGCATACATGTCTTATCTTACGCAACACCTGAAATAACACACAGAATAATTAGCCTTACTAAATTGGCTCTAGATCCACCAACCTAATTCAGGGGACAACTTCTAAGCTATAACCACTAGTATAATCTCATCCAAACCATTTTATGTTCCAGATTCATCATATGAAAAATACGTATCAAAATTTAATACTCCTACCTACCATACTATGCTCTAGAGTTAGCATTGAACACGCAATTAGGGAAATATAACCCCAAGGTAACTTATAAAGATATAAGCCATCTAAGTAGGAAATCAACCGGAAGAATAAGCATATCGGGGCCCAAGAAGTAATCCAAGACCTAATCTAGTGCTTTACCATACATATACTATATTAATACCAAGCTTGAAGAAAGTATACCATAGCCTACCTTATCACGACCCTATTTCTCGGAATCATGATGGCACCTACTATACCACTAGTAGGAGAACCAATCACTGTAGTCCGTAGCCGAAGCGGAGGACTACTACAATTAATGCGGAAGAATATGAAAAGAAATAGTAAAGAAATAAGGAG
>JBDJHY010570194.1:4221-27149 GCA_039654485.1 Withania somnifera
CTCACTCACATACTACAGACTCCATAAAGTCAAGTTAAAATCATAGTCTACGATCTTACTACGACATTCTTCAACAATAAAGACTCATCAAGTTGTGAAATAATTGAAACAATTTCATGATTCATCTCGATAATACAATTTTTACTCCTTATGTGTAATGAAATGGCAAGTTCAATGAATAATATACATATGGTTTCATGAAACTAGAGCAATATTTTCAAGGATCACGCAATAAGAGGGAATATCAATAGTAATAGAAATTAATATGACCCTTAATTATATTACTACAATTCCTAACTTGAAAACAGGGTTTTGGGGCCCAAATACCTGGTATGAATACTTTCTAAGGAATGATGGAAGATGTAAACCTTGCTGCAAGACCTTTTTAGGTGAAACCCTAACCTTTAACTAAGAGAACTTCATAAAGAAACTTTGTCTATGTCTGAGTGTTAAAATAATGAAGAGAAAATTAGGTATACTCCACCTAAACAAGTCCAAAATAATATGGGTTAATTCATTTAAGAGTGGTAAATTACCACACATTCCTGAGAAAATGGGTTTAAAATAGAACTAAGTTGGTTTTACATAAGGGTTGATAATCTCTCAACCCTAGGCTAAGTTTGATCAAGCTACTCGAAAACTTTAACGGTGTACTTTACGGTCCATCAAACCATATGACTAGACTGCGAAATGGTCCATAAACCTCTCCAAAACATAGGTAAGTTTTGAAACACTAGGTAAAGTGTGATAGGAAAAAATTTGTATATTCAAACAATTCTGCGGTCTGTCAAAGCTCCCATGGTAACTAGCAACTTCAACTTAAGGCTACTCAAAAGAGATGGAAGACTCTAGGGAGGGTCTTACAGTGCTTCAACCCAAATCACCGACTGTAAAAGGATCGTAAAAACATAAATGGTAAAACATTAAGGAAATTTCACCAACTTAACTTTTTTATCTCATGAAACTTCCAGAATGAAAACTCAATCTATACAATAACTTCCCCTTGAGATCATTAGTGTTCAAATGAAAACAAAAGCTTTGATAAAGGGGAAAAGTCTACAGAGATAACAAGATGACTACACAAACTTTCAAAAAAATTACCATAACCTACCAAACATGATTAAGATACTAACTCAGTAGAATGACACACACACTACTCTTTGACCTTCACTACCATGAACTCATCAAATAGGGCTTTAATACATAAACTACGACTTACGTAATGCTATATTCTATATGGTACATTCTATATGCATCAAACACGTGGGATAAAAGCTAAATAAAGAGGCTAATACCTTAAAAAGAAATGGAACTAGAAGGAAATAGGTGCATGTATATACTCATCATATCTGCCTCTGATTCACATATAGATCCATCAACTGACTGGTTCCTCCATAGAACCTTAACTAAAGGTATATATTAGTTTCTCAATCTTCAGACGTGTCGGTCAAAGTTATGAATAGGGATCTATTCATAGGTTAAGCTATCATTAACACTAATACTCTCAATGAAGAAATCAAGGACATATCACTCATGCACTTGCTAATATAATACACACGAAAATTCATACCGAACTACTGATAAATCTCTTCAAACATATAACTCATAGATAACATTTCCACCATCATCAACATGTGATATGTCCTGAGATAACACAAACTTAGCTTTTCTTTCTCGCCAAACTACATGATTCCCTTCACCGAAGACATTATTAGAAATACCCAGTCATCTTCATCAAGCTCTAGATCTCTTCTTCTTACATCCACATAGGATTTTTGTTATTTCATTCCCTTTTTTTAAAAAAAAGTGATTTTTAAAGGAGAAAAAGGGAAAAATAGATAAGAGTGTCAAGCCCTGGAGTCACCCCTTGGATGCGGCCAACATTCTTAGCCAGTACGCTGCCATAGAAGTCTTGGATGAACCACTTGGACCATACAAGCTCTGCTACATCACTCAGTAGAAGCAATATAAAAAATAATGTGTAAGAAAAATGGGAATCTCACAGTATTCAATAAATCTCATCTATGAATAAATGAAAACTTAAGTTTCAAATACCCAATCACATGTCTAAAAGACACTATAATGATGAAATTCGAAGAATGTTTCTAGAACAATGGCTTTAGATGTATCAAACTCAATAGGATAAACTAGTGTATCAATTCTACTCAAAAAAAATCCATGAATCGACCACTCGAATCAAGTGAGGACTCACCAATCTTCCTAACTTTTAGGAACACAAACCTTTCAACGCTGAGTGTTTGGGTGGTTGGAAAAATTTGCATTTGGGGGGAGGGGTATCATATGCATCAAGAATAAAATTAGCACACAAAATATGCACTGAGTACATGATAAAGTGATAATACACAGTAGATAGTAGTAAATTATAAAAGTTGTGCAATTCATGAACAATTTAACTCAACTTCATCCTTACTCAATTAAGCAATTTAACTTTATAACTCAACTCAACTAGTAAAATGTACAAGTCTAATAAATAATATTTAAAAAGCTTTGTCTTTTAGAAGTATCAATTAAACTCATTAAGTACAACAAACTCAACAACATTAAATGAAGTTTGACTCCAACTCTCACATAATAGCTCCAAAAAGTTTCAATTTTAAAACTCGACTCAACTAAGAAATTTAACATATTTTTAAATAAAAATAGTTAAATCGCTCTATAATCTCAAGAATAAAATTAAACTCATTTAAATAGCTCATCTTCATTAGATTTTTACAAAAGATAAAGACTTAGGGAAAAATATTCTTACACTTTCTTCCCTTCAAAATCGAAAATTTCCACCATACCCCTTCCCAAGACTAGTGGAATTCGACCTCATGGAAAACCACTAATCAAGATACCACTTTCATTCAATTTTACTTCTCTTAAAAAAATTCAATTTTTGCTTCACTGTGGGAGTTTATATAACCGACATCCATGCTTTAATACTTTTTTCATGGTTTCACTCCAACTTTCAAAATTAAGCTAAGTCATAGATTAATAATTATGACACTTCAATTCTCATCTAAAGTTTGAAGAATAAACATCAAATCATTACATAATTTATAATTTAAAAGATTCTCTTAACTTTCATTCACTTTCATAATTCTCTTAACTTTCATTCACTTTCATAAAACCATGCTAACTCATGAGGACTTCAAAAATTCAATAATTTATATGTAAACTTCATAATATATATTTAAAAACCCCTAAAAATCATCAAGTAAGGAAATTATCAAGTTAGATCAATTAAGAAGCCTAGAAGTGCTTCTACATATTCAAAACCTTATTTAGAAAAGGAGTTTCTAAAACAAAGATGAAAGAATTCCTTGTTCAAAGCCCACATACTTGAAGTTAATGAGCTTTGATGTAGAAAAATTGATGAATTTACTGCTACAAGATGAAATTCTAAGAGAACCCTGGCCTTGCCTCTTGAAAGAATTTGAGAGAAAACCTTGCTTTAATTTATAAAGTGTATAATGAATTGGAACAAGTGTTTGGGGTTTAAATACCTTGTATTTTTTAGTGCAAAACCTAAAGGGTTAAATTATTTAAGAAGTGAGAAATTACGTTAACATCCTAGTATAAAACGGCCATAAAAAGTGGACTAGGCTCTAGGGGAATGTCACCCAGGGGATTTGGGGCTATAGTGGTACGTTTCCCAGGTTATTCTATGTTATGGGGTCTCGTCATGTCCTCGTACTTGCACTATGGTCACCCATACATACACTAGTAAGATTTCACTATAGTGCAAACCACAGTAAAATGCCCATAACCTTTTTGCCCGACCTCAAAATAACACACGGTTTGTTGAGTTGGAAACTAGACTCAAAAACTTCCCTTAAAATAGTTTATGGGTCACAAAAATCCTTATAGATTAGGAGATATAGTTTTTTGAAGTTTACCCATGCATGATACGATATGAAAACTACGAAGGTAGAAAATCTTTAAACTTATCCTTGCTCTATGACTTCCTTATGACTATGAATCATGCCAAACACTACTATGCTTCAGAAAGGGTTTTTGTCATGCCCCGGGTCACCTCCTAGGTGGGACCGGACATTCTAATCCAGTAAGTTTCCTTGGAAGATTTTGATGGACGCTTGGTTCATAAATAACTCTAACTATTTATCCTCGGTAGAAGAAATATTAACTACAATATAAATAAAAAGTGGGCATCTCATAAGAATTCTAGACTATGAATCATTTCAAACGCTTTATGACCATTAATCATGTCAAACGCTACACCTATATGAAAACTTCAACTCAATGACTAACACATAACTTTTCTAAAAGCCTTTAAATATGACACAAAGGCTAGATATAATCATTTGAAGTTTACCCGTGCATGAAACGATATGAAAACTATTAAGGTAGAAATTCTTGAACTTATCCTTACTGTAGGAGTTCCTTATGGCCATGAATAATGTAAAATGCTACTACCTTGGATTGGGCATCCTTAGCCACTAAGATTCCTTAACAACCTTGGATGTACCTTTGGTTCATGCATAACACTAACCATTCACCCTCAACGGAAGAAATATCAACAACACTATAAATATAAAGTGGGCATCTCACAAGAATGAATTAAATTACTAAATTAAATAAGAAATCTTCGAATCCAATGGCTATTACATAACTTGTCTGAGAGCCTCTAATCTGACATAAATGCTAGGCTGGTAAGACAAGTCCTTAGCTAGCCTTATAATAAAGAAAATAAAGTCCAACATTTTATGCTCTAAACATAATAACTATGAAATACTCAGTCCGCTGCTCATGGGAACTGAATAACACACCTCATGTCTTCTATGAACGACGATCCAAGTCAATGTAAGCGTATAGATAGCTTGCTGGATTTTACATGTATGAAAGACGTGCATTGCAAGAATTATGCAATCAGTAAATTTTAATATATTGAGTACGAAAGAGGTTAGCAATAGCAGGCAATAGCAATATGCTACACAGTAATATATAAACTATAAACTTGGCTATGTGATGCATGAATGACTCTGACTCTGACTCTCAATATCAAGAAGAAATACTATGCAACATTATTATTGATTTATGAATTTCAACTCTCTACTATGCTGACACAAATTGATTAACTGCTATCATCTTGACGTACATTGAATAGTTTAATCCTGCTAACATACTTTATACATAACACCACGATGACACCTCATATTAAATAGATAGATACATATATTTAAAACAACAATTATTTTAAAAAACAACACAACTCTTCATAAATAATGGACTCGTAATAGAGTAAGACCAATCATTTGTTTACTTATGAAAACTACAAGTCTAACTTAATGCTACAAATTCATTGTTCAATATTATGCAAACTAGAAGTTTATAAAATAGGACTTCACCTTTCAAGAATATATGGAAAACTTAGCATACATCCCCTTTAAAGAGCATCATAAAAACTCAGTAAACATCTTTGTAAATTATAAAATTTTAACAAGGTGGGATACAAATAGTTAAAAACTATCTTAATCTTCTTCTTTATTTAAAATGACATTTAACCTTCTTTGAGAGGTTCAATAATAAAAATACCCTGCGCATATAGCAGTAGAGCCCAACATATCCCCTATACTGGAGGGGCTTCCTAAACCTTTCCAGGATACATGGAAAATCCAAGTTACTAGTGGTACCACTAAGACAATAAATATAGGTCGGATTAGGCTAGGTTGAACTCTTCCTGTGTTCGCGACATAGGTTCTTAGATAGGGATTTTTGTACTCGAATCCTCTCAATGATAATACTACTCCATAGACTGATTACTTGACATACTACTAACAATACTGATTGGTGGGACATAATAATAGTGAACAAACTAACTATTTCAATCTGTTATACCTCATTTGGCACCAATCTAGTTTTAGCCTTTTAAGAAACAATCCATCCTTATTAACATGATTCAACAATATTTTAATAATTTCTTCCACTATTATTGACTCAACTAGTTATTAAAGTCCAAGTATTTACTCTTCTATTTATGAATCTTAGACTCAACTTAAGACTCCATGATAGTCATGAAGCAATTACACTTAAACATTTGATATAACATACTTCGTCATTAGAGGTTTCCCCATTTATACTATTCTTAACATAAATTCATGCTTTATTGGAATCCTTTCTACTTTGACACCTCAGTTTAGAGAAAAAATGGATTGAATTAATAGTACTGCATGTAACTTCGAGAAAGCTCATCAATTTCACAAATGGTTATCAAGTTTGAAGGCTTAGAAAAGATTTACCAAGTTTTCATGTTACTTCAAAATCTTCATGAGAAAGACACTTTAATTAGAACATGTAATTCTGACAATTAATATGAAAGTATTTTAAATATCATGTTCATATCATAACTCTACAAACATGACTCTCCAACTCATAGAAACATGCAAGTTCATATGACATGTATATTCATAAAATATTTTGTAGTATTCATAGAAAATATTAATTAACAATCAAGAATCATGCATGGAAGGATAATCTCAACATATATTATGAATTGAAGAAACCTTAGAACATACTACTTTGCAATTATCGATTACAAAATGGAGGGATTGGACATAGTGGTGAAAGTAAACCCCTATTGAAGACCCACATACATTTGTGACACTTTAATACACTATAATTTGATGGAGGTATGAAGTTCTTAAAACCCTTGAAAAAGAAACATCAACTTTTGGGAAGAAAGGAACCTTTGCTCTTTTCATCTCGTTTATTTTTTTTTATTATGAGGTGGGTTAGGGGTTTTTAATTTTATTAAGTATGCAAGATTAATGATATTTTAAAATTTTCAATTATTTCCATGAAAACTAAAAAGTTAGAATATGTCAAAATGACGTGTTATTGTATATTAATGAATTGCAAGGTACCAAAACGCCCTTGGAGCAAAACGAAGTTCAAAAATGTTTCCTGGGGGCATGAGCCACATTGTGGAGGGGGGATGCATCGCGGATCCATGTTGGAGGTTTGGGGCCATTTCGTGGAGACCCCCCTGCCCATGACTAGTATTAGTCATGCTTAGTAAAATCCTTGTAACTTTTTACTCTGAACTCGAAATGATATGCAGTTTGTCGCATTGGAAACCAAACTAAGAGACATTCAGTTGATAGGTTATAGGTCATATAATACTTTATATAGTTTAGATATGATCATTTAAAATTGACCCATGTTCGAAATTATGTGAAAACTAATATGGTAGGAAGCCTTTGAACTTAACTTAGCGCTAGGAGTTCCTTAAGACCTTGAATCATATCAACCATCATTACTGTACTTTACAGATAATTTTATCACCTAGGAACAATTTGTAATTCATAGTATTCAGACTTAGGTACATAAATCGAACGCTTCAACTTCTAGCATAACTTTCGTGGTGTTATATTATCTCCCCAACGGGATCATTGGTCTAATAATAAAGGATTAAAGCTGACATTGATGAAAGTTTCTACAAGAGTCATTGACCTTTGGAATGACAATACTACTTATGATATTCAATCAGTCGAACAATCATAAACCACACAAGCAAAACATGAATACACTTTATGGGACACATGTAATGCTACATGAAATTTACAGGGAAGTAAGGATTGATGGTGAGTCTATTACCTTAGATTGACCCTTATTCTTCTGACACGAATGCACATTCTGGGACACATGGAAGATAAGATAGTATAGGGTACTCTATGCAAGGAAGAAAGTCGGCCTTAGTGATCCGACGGTGCCGAGTGGAAGGGTCGTATGAGGTAAAAATCTCATGTATGGTTCTATAGAGTGACAGTAAGGGTGACTTATCTGTCAACCCCAAAAAAAGCAAACTCTGCCTTACGTAAATTTGCCAAAGTTTTTCATTTGTAGTTAAATTTAAAATAAGTAATTTTCTTGGTATAATCCAAAGTTTTATTTTATATACATTATAAAGTAGTACAAATTTTGGGAAGAACCAAAATTCAAGATTTAATATGGGACGATTAAATTTTTTTCATTCATTCCCATCCAATCAAAAAAGACTTTTTTTGATTTTTTTTTTGAGTTTTCATGGATTTTGATGAGTTGTAAGATAAAAAAGGCCTTTTTTTAGTCAATTTTAAGATTTCTTGAGTTTTCGAGTTTATTTATGGCATGAACAACTCACAATACGGGTCTAGCTTATTGATACATTCAAGAAATTCTACTTGAATCCATTTAATAGTTTTTACCGACAAACCCGTGCTCAAACATAAAAATATTTTGAGCATGGGTATTTTTTGGTCCAAGTGCATCTTATCTTTACTAAGAATTATTTTCCTTGGTTAACAATAATTGTCAATTTTCTTATATTTTCGGGTTCTTTAGTTTTCTTTTTCCACATAAAGGAAATACGGTAATTATGTGGTATACGATATGTATATGTATTTTAGAACACATTCTAATGACTTATGCATTTTTTTATTTCATATCAGATGATCCATTAATCCAATTAGTGGAGGATTATAAATGGATCAGATTTTTTGATTTCCATTGGAGATTAGGAATAGATGGACTTTCTATAGGACCTATTTTAATAACAGGATCTCTAGCCAACCTTCTTGCAAGAGATACTTTCTTAACATCAAGCCTATTGGGACTAGATAGAAATGATAAGATAACTCCAACAATTTCTTTGTTTTTAACGCCTCCTAATTTCCAGAAATTAGTCACTTCAATAGTCTTCGATGGTTATACGGGTATCTAGAGGACGAACAAGATGGTTTCTCATAATTAAGAAGGGTTAACCCAATAAGATATATGAGTGTAAGGAACTTATATGGAACTAAGAACAATTGCTTGAACTGGACTAGATCTGAATGTGCTACCTCTGGTCATCGGGAGTTACAAGCTTCTAAGGCTAACTATATGATCTTGATACACTTTAGCCTAACTTAGAGTTACAAGGTATAAAGGTAAATGAACAAATCATCTTCTAATAATATCTTTACGCTGGGACTCCTTTCAATTAAGATCACAAGACTTAACTTGTTCTTCATCTTACTATTTTCCTCTTAGGAGAAATGCTAAGATTTCTATGTCTTAGGCTTCTCCTCTACACTGGGCTACAACTAACCACTCTACAAGGTTATACACACTATACACATGAATGCCAAACTTCCTCTTTAAGGACTGTGACCACTAATACTCAGTTTCATTTCTAGAAATTCTCTCTGAAATAACTTCTTAACTACCTCTTTTCTTTACAAGCTAACACTAGAAACCTATCAAACTAAGGAATACTAACATCAAATATGCCATTTTATATCCAACCTCATACCATAATACTCTACATTAGAGTTACCATCTAAAATCAATCTTATCATCCAATACAAAAAAACATATAACATAAAACTTTCCATCACTACCCAGACATAAAAATACCAAATCACAACCTAGGTAACACTCGCCCTGTGAGAATGAACAACAATATGGTCATATCTTAACCAAATACTCTAACAGATTCAAGACTACGCACAACCATACCATAGTCATCCACAAGATAATTCAAGTCTTCCTAACCATTAAACTCTCTTCCTATTCATATTACCATGAGACAATAACTAAATTATTACTTTTAAACCAACATTTAAGTACATACCATCCTACTAATCCTAAATAACCATACAACCTCCAACTACACACCTTAATTAGCAACTATATCCCAATCTAATTTCTGCACCTTTGGCTTTATTTCCCTAGCTCTACGATTATTCTACAATAATATTTATCTCGTCTACACCTCTAGTGTCAACTAAAAAACACGTCTCCTCTACAAACAACTACTACTACCCCCCTCCGACTGACATAACTTACCACCAAATAGGAATTGGGGTTAGAGTGGAATTAATGGCTGAAACAGAAGAGTGAGGGTCCTAATTTACCTTGTCCTGATTTATAAAATGTCGAGTTTGTTGCTCTGCGAACTAGTGCATTTCTAGGCTTCATGATTTGAAGCTCTTAAAGTACAATCAGAAAAGAGTTTACGGGAGTTAAATTCCACAACATGAATTATGACTCGAACAAAGGGAAACTCTCCTAAATGCTAAGTAGCCTATCAGTTATAAGTTCGTTGTAGTTCATACCCATAACTAAGACTATACCTAAATTTTTCTTTCAGATATCCTTGGAATCTATGAACGTAAAGCTCTGACACCCAATCTTGTCACACCCTAGAGACACACCCTGGACAGGACCGGGCATCTTCATCCACTAAGTTTCCTTAGAAGCCTTCGATGGACCTTTAGTTTGTGCATAGCTCTAGCAATTCACCCTAAAAAGAAGCAATATCAATAACAGTACAAAAACAAAGAGTCCATCATACAAGGATGAGTAAAATTACTGAATTTGAAAACTTCAAACTCAATGACTACTACCTAATTTGTCTAAAATCCTCTAATCTGACACAAATGTTATACTTCTATGACAAGTCTTTAGCTAGCCTTAGAATTGAATAAATAATAGTCTAATAGTTTAAGATCTAAATAGAATAACGAATAAATAGTCAATATCTATCTCATGAGAACTTAGTAATTCACTTCTAATCCTCTAAGAATGAGGATCCAAGTCAAACGTGGCCATCTAGATGGTTGTCCAGATATATGTATGAA
The DNA here is from genome assembly GCA_039654485.1 of Withania somnifera. NCBI lineage: Eukaryota > Viridiplantae > Streptophyta > Magnoliopsida > Solanales > Solanaceae > Withania > Withania somnifera. Next base: position 14,850 of record JBDJHY010570194.1, read on the forward strand.
AGACATTCAGTACAAGAAATATGTGATCAACATATTTGGATATACTGAGTATGTGTGACATTAGAAATAGCATGTTATATCAATATCCTTAACAGTAATTTATAAACCATAAACTCATTTATGTGATGCATGAACGACTCTCACTCTAACTCTCAATATCAAGAAGTAATAATATGCAAAAATATAATATATTTATGGACTTCAACTCTCTACTTGATGACAACAAGTTGACTGACCACTACTATGATAACATATAATAAATACTTTCACCCTGCTGAATTACTTTATATTTAACACCATGTTGAAACCTCATACTAAAAATGTAGGTATATATATATTTAAAACAAGTATTTTAATGAACACCCCAACGCTTCATAAATAATGGACTCATAATAGAGTACTACTAATCATTTATGTATTTATTTATGCCAACTACAAGTCTAACTCCAAGCTACAAATTTGCCATTAAATATTATGCAAACAGTAAGTTTATAAAATAAGACTTCCTATTTCAAGAATATAAGGAAAACTCATGAGAACATCACCTTTCAAGAGCATCAAAAAAATTTAGTAAAATATCTTTGGAAGTCATTAATTTTTAACAAAGTGAGGGACACGTAGTTAAGAATATTGATAATTATCTTCTTACTTCAAACTAATATGTAACATTCTTGAGAGGTTTTATAACCGACATACCCCGTGTATATAGAAGTAGATCCCAACATATCCCCTACATTAGAGGGGCTCCAAAAACCTCTCCAGGATAAAGGGAATGTCCAAGTTCCTAGTGGTACCACAAAGCTCGTTGTGCCCCTTGATAAAGGAAGGCTGCCAATCCAAATAGGCCAAATTAGGCTAGGTAAAATCCTTCCTATTTTGGAAAAATAGGTTATGGGATAGGGATTTTTGTACCTGAATCTTCTTAGAGCTAGTAATACTCTAAAGACTAATAGAAGATATACTACTACTCAATCTTGATGAGTGGTACACAATAATAGAGAACTAACTAGTCATTTTAATCCATTAAGCCTTATTGGGAACCAATCAAGTTTTAGCCTTTTAAGAAACAACCAATCCTTATAGACTTGACTTAAAAAATCCTCTAAGACCTTATTTTCCACTATTAGTGACTCAAATAATTATTAAAGTCCAACGATATATTTTTCTACTTATGAATCTCAGGCTCAACCAAAGACTTCATGATAGTCATGCAATGGTTATAAATTCAGAATATTACTATAACATGCTTCATTATTAAAGGTTTACCAGTTAATATTATTCATAACATAAATTCATGCTTCATCACAATCCTTACATTGACTTTTCAGTTTAGAGAAGGCGCGACTTAAATTAATAGGACTGCATGTAACTTAGAGAAAACTCAATAGTTTCATAAATACTTTATCAAGTTTCAAAATTTATACAAGATTTACCAAGTTTTCATGTTCCTTCAAAATCTTTAAGAGTAAAATGCTTTCATTCAAAGAACATGTAATTCTACCAATTAATATGCAAACATTACTAAATATCGTATTCATATTAAAACTATACTAACATGACTCTCTAAGTCATAGACACATACAACTTCATAAAGTCTAACTGACAGGAACATGCAACTTCATAAATCCTGAGTCTTATTACATGCATATTCATAACATATTTCATAGAAATCATAGAAAATACTTAATAACTATCAATAATCATGCATCGAAGGATACCTTCATCATATATTATGAATTAAAGAAACCTTAGAACTAATACTTCAAAATTATTAATTTAAAGATTGAGTGTTAGGACACAGGGGTGAAAATCACACCCTTTTAAAGTCCCACATACCTTTTTGATTCTTTAATACACTTTAATTTGATGGATGAATGGTGTACTTGAAGCCCTTGAAGAGACGCCACACTCTATAAGGAAAGATGTAGATAAAATACCAATAGCTTGATGTAGACTTCTGCGGCATAACAATTAGATCTATCAACAAATAATAAAAATTTCATAAGAAAAGAAAAATTTTGAGTTTCAATAACAAAGAAAGGTATAGGTGAAATTTGTAATGATCATTTCAATCTTTTTCTTCAAGAACCCTAAGTTTTTGGGGTGAAATGAACCTTCACTCTTTTTTTCTCTTTTATTTTTTTTAATTATGAGGTGGGTTAGGGTTTTTGTATTTTATTAAGTATGGGATATTAAGGTCGGTTTAGGAATTTCAATTATTCCCATGCAAACTATACACTTTGATGATGAAAAAATGACATAGTATTGATGCTTAATGTATTAGAAGTTCCAAAACACCCTTAGGGAAAAATAGACTTGAAAAAGGGTTTCACTGGGAATGGGCGCATCACGGATTTTGGAGCATTAGGGATGCATCATGGACACCATGTTTGTATTTTGGGATGCTTCGCTGACCCCCTCCCCCCCGGTCCCTTGACCGGGTTTGATTTGAGTCATTCTTAGTAAAATCCTTGTAACATCTTATTCCAAACTCAAAAAGACACACCTTTCTCGCATTGGAAACTATACTAAGAATGATTTATGTAGGTAGGTTATGGGTCACATAATTCTTAGTAAATTGGGAGCTATGATCGTTTAAAGTTGAAAAATATCTGAAATAATGTGAAAACTACTATGGTAGGAATTGTTTGAACTTAACTTAGTGCTAGGAGTTCCTCAAGACCTTGAATTATGTCAAACATCACTAACATAATTAAGAAATTATTTTATCACCTAGGAACAAGTAGAAATTCATAGGATTCGAACTTGAAACGTACATTGAATGGTTCATATTCTAGCATAACTTTTGGGGTATTTCAGTCTTATAACCTAGAATCAAGTGGGAATTCAAAAGGCTCGAGCATAGAATGGTTAAAATTCTAGATCAAATTTTGGGGTGTTACACAAACTATTTCAAAATTATGAAAAATGCAAAATAATTTTATAATATAACAGAGGCACCACTAAATTTTTAAGAAAATTAAGAAAACTTTTATTATACTTCAAATTTTGAATACATGAATAAAATTCGAAGTAACAAAATTAGGGTAAGGATTGTATAATGACCCAAGGATGGTTTTTAGGGAACCTCAGAAAAACTCCTAAATAAATTTTACTAAATTTTCTAACTCTCTTAATACTAACTTGAAAATTACTATTATGTTGCAAAACAAATAAAGATTAATCAAAATTTCAAATAGACTTATTTTGGATTCATTTAGAAAATATAACTTTTTTTAAAAGAAAAAAATTTTGCAAGTTTTAAAAAGGATAATGATTTTAGAAATATTTTTATAACAGAAAGTGAATTCTTTTGTAAGGCCTCAGAATTCACTTAATATGAAAGGTATAACATCCACTTCATTTATGGTAAAATATTTCAATTTGTTCGGAGAAAATTACTTTGTTCAAGATAAATCTCAACATTTATTTAAACCAATCATACTATTTCAAAATTTAATCACTTTACTAAAGATGATTTTTCATTTTGATAATACTAGTACAAATTAATTGTGACTTTTGAATTTTTGACGCTTTATGTAAAAATGAATCTATATTGAACTTTGTTTATTCATTTTTGTCAAAGGGATGTCATTCTCTATAATATTGAACAATTGTTGATTTTGAAAATTTTATCTCTAGTCATTTCAATTTTTTTTTTTTTGAAAAAAAGCAAGATAAATTAATTAATTACAACATTCAGAAGAACAAAGAAAGGCTACCTCTTTGAGATTCATTTTAGAATAAATTTGGTACATAAACTAATCACACATGTATTGATAAATTAATAAAATAAAAGAAATACAAAGGCCCAATTAATATTTTCTTCTTCAACTTCAGATCTTCATCCTTTTTGCCTCTATTGGGGCTTGACTCCATTTTTGTAATGGCCCTCGTGGCCATTTCCTAGATTTTCATGATTTCTCTATGTTTAGAGCATTTTTTGTGACTATCCCAAGTCATTTGTGACTTTTTAGGATCTGTAGGTTGATTCCCTGGTAATGTTACATTTTAAAATTCTTTAATTATTGCTAATTCGGGCCTTACTCAGCTTATACAATCTCAAATCATTTTTACATCGGTTGCATTGAGTCTGGAATATTAACTACATGAATATTTCAGATATGATTTGTTGAAATTGGTCTCCATTTCTATTTTGTACCTTTTGGATTATTTTAGAATTCCAACACCTGTATTAGCGCGATTGCACTGGTGTGATGCAATCACAGTGCGATGCGCCTTCGACTATATAGGGCCGGTTCAAGCATCTTTTCGTTATTTCCTTTGAAATTTTCACTAAATTCTCTCTACTTTTAAGCTTAAATAAGTATATTTTTTTTGTGTTTTTAATCCGTGGAATCATATCCTGATATTACGCTCATTTATACCGGTTAATTATTTATTTTCTCTATTATAATAAAGTTCTTTAATAATATATAAACTTTTTGGGATTATTTCTTCATTTTCTACCATTATTTTGAGCCCTATTTTATGTCATGTGGTGTATGAAATGTGCTCTACGTATTGGTATAATATTTTTCTTTTTGAGTTATTAGACTTTAATGACCGGTTTTAGTTTAAATTTTGATCCCACTATTTATATAGAAAGATGGGTCTTATTTCACTTTTCTTAACATGTGGATTATGTTATTGTTAGATTCATGTAGTACCGAGCTCATTCGTGATTCTTCTCTTCTTTCGGCATGACTTTCAAGGCTTCCGTCAGTAGAAGGTAGGTTATAGTTTAGTTTTTTCTAGACTGGGTGTAGTGTAATATATGTATAGTAAAGTTCCATCTCAAATCAAGGACTACTAGTCAGAGCCTCTCTATATTTTATTCTTATGGACTATGGACTACTGAGCTGGCTTGAAATACAGTTATTTACCCTGGGGCTATGTTTTCCTGCCCACTTGTTAAATGGTGACTCTATAAAATAATATGGACTAGGGAGGAGTATAACCTTTGGTGTATATTGTTTACATGTTGATTCTGGAACGTAGAATAGTTGGGAAGGGAATATACTAGTGGTTAGAGCTCAGTAGATATCCCCTAATTTAGGTTGGTGGCTTTAGAGTCAATCTTGGTAGGCTAATTATTCTATGTTCTACCTGACATGTTGCATATGATTAGGACATCTGCAAATACCAAGCTATATATAGTCATATATGGCTATGTTGGATAGTCATAGCCCTGTGTGATGATATTGTACCCAGCCTAATACGACTTTGCTAGATAGCCAGCAATCATACGTGATAACATTGGGCCCTATCTTGATGTGATCCTAAGAGTGGATACATTGTCTTGATCTATGATATCTCCATGTTTCCCCTATTTGGGAGTGTATTGAGCCCTAACGAGCACCCTCTGGGAAGTTGTGGCATCTATAGTGTGATTACTCGTGGCTTGGGAACGTAGTTGGGCTAGGAGAGAAGGTACCTTATGACTGGGGCTAGGAATCTATTCTATGGTTTCCAGACAGCAACCCATATTCTAGACCATTTTACCCTATTGACTGATCCTGTAATGAGAGCATGCATTTACACTTCAAAAGATAGCTTGATTTTGACAGAGAAATAACTAAAAATTTATTTTTATACGTTATATATATCCAACAATATGGTAGAAGTATTGAGCTATTCTTCTCGCACTACGTGAGTTATTTTATCACTAGCACTCTGGTTTCTGGGTATTTCCTTGGACATCATTGTGGTTCTAATCAGCCTATTTGGATGAACTTGGGTTCCACTGAGATATGACATACAGGTTGAGCTTGAGTCTTAGCATTTCTGTTGGATCACTATTTACCTCTGCTATGATAATTTGAACTGGAGAAGGAGTGTAGAGGCACTATTAACCTCACAGGAAAGATTATGAAATGGGGAGGGACTGTACATGAACTATTTTCCTCCACTGCAAGATTATTAATCGGGGAGGCAGCATACAGGAACTATTGATATTCGTTACAAGATTATGCACAGGGGAGGGGGAGTATGGGCACTATTGACCTCTACTATGAGAATATGAACTGGGGAGGGTTTGTGTGGCTCTATTTACTTTCCCAAAAACCTTTTTCATAGCTTTTTACCCTTCAGGACTTATGAGGGGAGTACCTGCTGGTTACTTGGTTGTCTAGTTGTACCCACCAATCTTATGGGATACCTAATGGGTTTGTTTTCCAGTAGACTTTATTTTTTCCTTTATGTCTCTTATAGGTTCCATTCATACCTCTATTGTATTTCCTATTATCTTAGCTTATTATTGGTTTTGGATTCTCTTATCGTCTTTTCTTGTGATGTTTACATTGGAGCTCCCCAGTTACCTATTGTATTTGGTCACAATGTTCTTATGGCCCACGGTCTATATGTCATACCTTGATAGTGAATTTCCTTCATACTTAGGAGTTTATGTTGCACACACAAATAGAGGACCCTTCACTACACTTACTAGGTATTACTGTAGTTACCCCTTTTTTGTTATGCATTATGTGCCACTTCCCTATTGGTTTCTTTACTTTGCTTATGCTTACTTTTGCACAATCAGCCTATGATGCCTACTGGATACTTGTTGTTTGGTATTCATGCTACACTTCTACATCTTTTTGTGATATATGTCTTAGCACGATTCATCAGTACAGACGTGATTGTGTGAGCTAGTTTGGTGTTGTTTCAGGAGATACGGTGAGCAGTCAAAGTTTATGCTGGATTGTCTTCCTTCTATCTTCACATCTATTCCAGTTAGATGTGGGATAGCTATTCTGTAGTTTTTTCCCCATTAGGGGTTGTATTTTTTAATTTAATGTATATGAATGTTCTACAACCATGATATCAGGTTCTGGGGAGTTATTATTGATTGTGTGTTTTCTTGTTCTGCTTCTCTTTCTTCTTTTATCTCCCTTTTTTCTTTTGATTCTTGGTACTAGCCCATCGCTTTATGCTCTAACCTGGGGTAAGGCTTGTCTACAATGTAAACTCCAGCACAACTTGACTTTTGGGTCATGATAGATTGGTATAGAGATTTAGGTTCACCAATTTATCTAACTATAGGAGCAAGTGTTTGGTAGAATCCAGAAAATCCATATGTAGACGTCTGTATCCTATCTTCAGGAGGCTACAGGACACTTTAGGATAGACTCTCACAACTTCACTCCTTACGTGCATTGTATGGTCATTGGATTTCCTAACTCTTTATTCAACTCTACTCTTTTTGAATGACTAAGAAGAGGCCCTCATTGGTCACTGGTGAGGTTCCCGTGTGCATTCCAAGTGTTTCAGTTAAAGAAAGGGACAGAAGAATACACAGCATACATAGAGTTTAGGAGTCACCAAGTTTCCAGCAGAGGTTACTATCATGCTAGTTTCGTAGCGTGCAAAGATTCATTCAAAAGACTAGTGGGTATGTTAGAGGAGCATCATTTGAGGATGATTTTGTTGGTTTATAAAATGGATCATTAACCAATGGGGGATATGCAACACCATTTTCTACTCCGCGTGATGATGGAGCATTGAGTTGTAGAAAGACATACCTTTGGATAGATCATCGGACAATTAGTGGCCCCTTAATAGGCTTTTTAGAAGACCTATGGGGTTGGTGGTTAGGAAGTATGCTAGACGAAGGTTGGTAGTTAACTATCTCAGGATCGTGCGGATGAGGATCGTAGGGTTTTGTATATGTAGCCATAGTTTAGGTCAGGGTTGTTCAATTTTTCCTTCAAATTCCTAAAACGATTCCAGTAATGCCTAATTTATGGGTGAATTATATAAGAGGTAGAGATTTTGATAGAAATAGCAGATCCAGTTGGGTTAGCCCAGTCAGTCTGTTTAGATATTTCTCAGTGAACCGATAGAGGCCTGGCTACTCAAAACAGTCAGCCATCCAAGGCTACATTTTTATGTTTGTAGGGTCATTATGGCAGTGCAATTTAGTTTGTTGCCCAGTCAGGCATTGACCATGATTGTTATGAGTATGATAAGTAAGGCCATTGGGATAGAGAATGTCGTAACACTGAGCCATACAGTTAGTTGTGATTATGGTCTTACCTCAGCAGTAATATAAGGTGGATGGTGGTATTAGTAGTTCTTGTTATTCTTGTAGTGGACTTGGTTTTTTTGCCAGGGAGTGCCCCGATTATGGATTCCATAGTCTATCAGCAGAGTCTTCCAATTGTTTCCCATCATTTGAGTTGTGACATTAAGCAGGGTGTTTTGACTGAGCTATTTTCGAGCTCCATTTATGACATAGTTTTATTCTATTCCCTTCCTAGTGGCTTCTGTTGACTTGGACGTGACTCTAACTTATTTCATGCTTACTTTATTTGTTCTAGCTTTAATGATCTTACCTTTGTCGATGTCGTGTCGTAAACTGGGTTTATTTATTGTTTATGGCTCTTTGATATGTGTAGCCCTCTTTTTATATGGTTCTTTGTTGGCACCTGGGTTGTGATTCCTATTGGTTGGCTTTACTATATCCTGGAGAGATTTCAGCTCTCTTATCTTGTCCTACCCTGAGAAGTGGCTATTGTTCGTAATGTCCTTTTATTCTTGTGTATACCAGGGAACTTTTAGCAATGGATCCCAGTGAGGGATTTGAGTTTCTTAGTTAGTTATCCTGTTTTCCCTATATATGGGTAATATTGTGATTGTACTTTATCCGTGAGTAGTGTATCTGGGTTGGTTGATAGGGGTCATTAGTTCCTTGCTGATTGAGATTTTTCTTATGTTCAGATCAGGCAATTAGTCCTTCTTGAATGCATATTAGCATTTCTTGTTCGAGGTTCCTTCATTCTTTGGTGTAGATGCCTTGTTTTCCTAAGGTGTTCTTTCCCTACTGTGAGCTATTTAGTAGTTCTATGTTGTGACCTCTCTCTTTCTGTTTATTTTCCCTCTGTTCTTCATTGATTTCTAAAGAGTTATCCTCGTCCTTCGCTCATGTCAACACTAAATGGTGTTTCAGCTTTTTCCTCTTAGGTTCCCTCGATTGTGGTTTCTATTTGATAGAGTTTGTGCTTGCAGTTATGTAACTTTTCAGGTAGGCGACACTTCCACTTTAGTGGTGGATTGAGGTTGTGGTATTTCCACAAGATTTCATAGGTTATTTTTATGTGATGCATTCCCAGTCTTAGTTATTCGGTGTGATCTTACATGCTTGATCCTCGTGATTAGATACTAGCTTTGTATCTATTGTGATTTCATAGGTTTGGCCTACTAATTAGGTTATATTAGGTTTGTGATTCAGTTTTGTGAATATGTTCTTTCTATTAAAGTTGTGACACTCTCAAGTTCTGTGTTAGGGGCACTTAACTTTAGAAAATTATGAGTAGATGGAATTCATCATTGTTCTCATTTGGTGATGATCACTGGTATTGGGGTATCTGTCTCTTGGATAGATAAATGGCTTGGTTTATTACACAATTTTGATATTATATAACGGCAACCAAGCTTACATTCGTGACCTGAGGTTACTATCAGCGTCTGAGTAGAATGATAGAGTGCCCTGGGATGATCATCACCTTTGAGTTTTAGATGTCCTTTATGTTTGGTTCCAAGTTGAAATAGGTGTGGGTTGATTTTGATGATCGAGGTTCAGGTAGTCATTCTGATTTTAATTTCTAGGCTGAGAATAAGGTTAACTTTGCAGATAAGTTCAACTGCCATTTGTAGGACTTGGTTTTGTTAGTTAGCCTCTTGGTATTGATTGCCTTATGTAATGTTGGTAGTGGATTATACACAAGGATCTTGTAGTTTTGGCATATCTCCTGTATGGTTTATTTAGTTTCTCATGGTATTTATGGATTGATAAGCATTGGTCCTTGAAGTTCAAAGTTAGTGATTTGATTCAGAACATTCTTCGCGAGTCCATTATACTATACATTCCACTCACCTGAGCATAGTGGAGATATTCAGAAAGTATTTCTAGTTTTATGTTCGATAGGTTTATTGCTTATATGAGATACCAGTTTTTATTATTTCAGACAGTGGAACCCGACTCACTTCATATATTTTTGAGGATACTACAATACTGATTTTCCATCCACATATTGACCTCATGTTCAAAAGTGTTATTTGGGTACCTCAAGATATATATTGTGAGCTCGTTTCCCCAAATTTGGTAGTGGTTGAGTTTGATGTTTGGCAGTGATAAAGCTTCATATGATGATAATTGATAGTCTAGTGTTCAGATGGTGCCATTCGGGGTTTTTCTCCCCGATGCTTGGACTGTTAACAAGTGATGTTCAAGCACCACAGACCATGTTGCGTGTTGCAACTAAGTTTTTATTCTTGAGTGGAATTTTGGGAGGATTACTATGGACTTTGTTTCTCAACTCCCCTGTACTTATAGTGGTCATGATTGTATATGGGCCATCATGGATAGATTGACCAAGTCTTTCTACTTTCTACTGACATGATCTTATTGGGGTGCCGAGAGATTTGCTATCTTGTATGTCAGGGTATTCATCATCTGCATAGAGTGCTAGTTCCTACTACATTAGACAGGAGTACATAGTTTTCTTCATGTGTTTGGAGGACTATGTAGCAGGACATGGGTATAGATATAGCTTTGAGTACGACTTTTCACCCACAGATAGACGGACGATCTGAACGGTCCATTTAGGTACTCCATGATATGTGTTGGGCTTGTATTTTGGTTTGGGTGGTAGCTTGGAGTGGAATTTGGATTTGGCAGAGTTCTCCTTTAATAATAGTAATCATTCCAGCATCTAGATGGCTCCATTTGCAGCTTGGGACGGTAGACATTGTAGATCACTGATTGGTGGATACAACAGTGCTAAGATTCGACCCAGACTTCTGATTTGATTTGAGATTCTTTAGAGAGAGCTAAACCTATTCGAGTTATATTTTAGACAACACAGGGTATACAAAGGAGCCATACATATTATAGACTTTTCCTCTTGGTTTTAGTACTAGGGACTTAATGTTGCGAGTTCATTAAGAGCCATATAGGACCATGGAAAAGATTAGTGGGGTTGCCTAAAAAATGGGCTTACTATATAATCTAGTGATGGTACGCCCTATTCCATCTATAACTTCATGCCTCATTATCATGTACAAAATTCTTCCCATGCACATTGTTGTGATTTAGCTTGATCGGATGATTGGTTAGTTTGTGTTGAGAATCCTGAGGCATTATTGATAAAAAATGTAAATGACACAGGTACATAGATATTTCTGTTATGAGAGTTTTCCAAGCGCGTAGTCCAGTCGACAACTCCATTGAAAGGTTAAAAGAATTGTAATGAATGTTGCATTCTTGTTGTTCATACTTCAAATATTCCTTTCTTCTTAAATTTTATGGATGAAAGTTTCTTTAGTGGTGGATATTTTAATGTCCATCGGTCCATTTTTGATATTCCTGTGATTTCTTTGTGTTTAGAGCATTTTTGTAACTGCCCCAAGTTGTTTGTAACTTTCTAGGATAAGAAGGTTGTTCCCTGGCAGTTATAATAGTTTAAATTTGTTTTAATTATTATTAATTCAGGCCTTATTCGTCTAATATGATCTCGAATATCTTCTTTGTTGGTTGTGTTGAGTCTTGAATATTCATTACATGAATATTTTAGATGTGTATTGTTGAAATTGTACTCTATTTCCATTTCATATTGGTTTTGGATCATTTTTGGAATTCCAGCACCATTACTCTGTGCGATAGCACTAGTGGGATGTATGGCTCCAGGTCTTAGTGTGAACGTACTAAGACGATACAATAGCATCGTTCCCAGATAACTACCCTCAGTGCGATCACTGTTGGAAACACCTGGGCCTGTATAAGGCCAGTTCCTGCAACTTTTCATCATTTCCTCAGAAATTTTCCCTAAATTATCTATAGTTGTAAGCTTAAATTAGTATATTTGAGAGTTGTGTTTTGTTTCTATTTCGTGGAATCATATCCTGGTGGTTCTACACTCATTTCTACCGAGTAATTATTTGTCTTATCTATTGTAATAGAGTTTTCTGTATTACATTGTAGTGACCCCCATGGTCATATACTTGCCTATCAGTTTTTTTAAGTTTATAGAGCTATTAGTTTGCGTCCCCTAGTAATTTATGACTTAATGGGACCGTGCGTTTTGGTTCCCTGGAGGTTCCATAGACTATTATCTTAGTTCCCTATTACTAAGGATTAAATTGAAATATTTGAACTTGGTAGTTAATATTACTAAATGAGCAAGAAATCAGATTATGAAAATTCCCATAGTTCCGAAACACCCGACATTGGTCTGGTTGGACCTTTAGTTCGTATCCCGAGGTATCTATTTTGAGTTTGAGATTTTTGTGGAAATTCAG
>JBDJHY010570304.1:0-16664 GCA_039654485.1 Withania somnifera
AAATACTAAACTAACATAAAAATCCTACGCTATTAGTTGGGTTGCCTCCCAAAAAGATCCTTATTTAACGTCGCGGCGTGAACCTTCAACTTTTTCTTCCACCTTGAGCTTATAAATTTTACACCTAACTTCTTTTCCATTTTCCTTTTTCCTTTTATGCTTAAGGGGCTTTGGTAGAAAGATAAAGAAACCAAGAAATTAATGTCGTATGTTATATTTCTTGGCCCTTAAGTGAGGAATGTATTTTTCTGCTTCAGGCACAACAAATTTAAGAATATAGACATAGTGTTCCTCCTCCTCAGATGCTTCTATTGGATCAGATAGTTCAATTAATATAGCGACTCTTGCGAGCCGGATGTCGAGCCCACAAGGACTTGTTATTAACTGTTTAACTAAATTAAACTAATTCTAATTATTTATTTAAGCGTAAAGTTTCCAGAGATATATTTGTGAATTTAATTAAACTAAAAATAATAAAATAATAAAATTAACTACTAAACAATTATTGTAGGGAAGAGAATATATGTTTACCCAACCAATGAATGAATCGAACTAGGGTTATGGATTTGCTAGCAATTATATTTAAGTTGGTTCCGTATTTTAATCTACGAGAAGTGAATGATCATCCACTAATCACCTATCTATATTAACCTCACAACTACTTCAATTGACTTGTTTTGTGATACTTTAGTTTAGATGCATTATATTTATCTTCCTGTAATAAACCAAGTGAGGTAAACTAAGTACAGGATCTCGTCTTAGTTGCAAATCATATTCAATTATCCAACCCTGGCATAACCTATTTATGAGCTCACTCCTCACGTTTCTCATTCAACCCTTCAGATTCCCGTTTCGTTCACTCTTAGGTTTATAGATTTATCTCGCGAAGCACTAAGATACTACACATAGAAAAATAAGATCAATTATATGATAATTCTTGCAAATCAAATAATATATAATTGAATAATCATCTAGCTAGTTTATACCATAACCCTAGAATGAGAAGAATTAGTTCCATATAGACATGTAATAATCACAATAAATCATTAAAAAAAACGTAAAAATATATAAATAAAGGAGAAGAAAAGAATACACAATTGATCTACGGCCTCCATGGCGGCTCCAAGATCTTGCCCTAGATTGTATTGGTGTCTTCTCCCCTTACTTCCTTCTCTATATTATTTCCTATAATCAAAAAAATACCTTCAAACTCGCCTTAATAAGGGTTATATAGTCGCCACATAGATTTACCCTTTTGCCCCCAACTTAACCTAAAAGGAGATAGATTTCCAGCGAATTTATAGGGGATCACGATGTGATCCCAATCGTGATAGAACCCTCATCACGTTGTGATCCCAATTGTGATGGAGGCTTTTAGCTAAAGAGTAGCCCATCACGATATGCATCATAACGTGATGACAATCGTGATGGGTCCTTCTTTATCTTGTGGCAGCTTATTTCTCATCATATCTTCCTCACACAATCTCCATTCATTCTGACTTCCATTTTCTCTTGGTTTTCATCCATGTAGGCTCCAAATATCCCCTAAAATAAGCTAATTATATAGTTCAGTGAATGTAACAAATATCAATCAATAAGACACTCCAAAACACATAATTGCTCTCAAAACTAAGATAAAATAAGGGACTTTAATAGCATTAAGACATATAAATACGCCTAAGATCAGTAACCAGTGGGTTCATAAATTTACTTCATCACCATCGCATGCTGATGGGACATGGTCAAATAGGTTTGTGCCTAACAGTGCATAAAAGTCATTGTTACATCCTCTCTCGCCATTTTCCATTTTAGATCTTGGAAACTAAAACTGGGGTATTTTCAAAGATAGATTTTGAGGCAGAACTCTTGGATAAGCTTCTTAATCATTGATTCTGCATTACTGATCAATTATTTCATGATTATAATATAAAAAATCTTAACTTTTCAAGATTGAAATATGGAAATTTTTGGGAAAAAAGTTGAATTGTTAATTTTTGATTTTGAAGGTCAATTTTTAGTCCGCATTCAATAAAATTTCATATTTGAGATTTTCAAATCATGAGTATATTATTTTTGAAAACAAATGTTAAATTTACCCATATGCCTCAGTTTGGAAATTTTAGGATGATTTTTGGATCTAATTTTAAAAATAACAATATCATTATTCATATTCTCTTATGGCTAATCTGTATTTATATATATTTTACAACTTTGGAGGGGGTTTGAGATCCTTGACTTTTCTAAAATATCTTTGAGAATATTTAGGGATGCTTGTGTGAGTGAAGTAATGTGTATTCACCCAAACACTAGAGTCAAGCATGTGAGGTTAAAATAAAAAAAATAAAAAAGGCTAATTGTTCTTTATTTATTGATTTCTCTATTGAGATATTGTGTTGCTTTTGAGATGCCCAAATAGGCTATTGTATTTGATTGATTCTTTACTTGATATTATACTTGCATGCAAGATTTGGTTGACTTGGATGAATACTTTTTTTATGGTATTTCACCCAATGAGAGGGATTTTATTAAAATGATGAGTTGATTGTCTGTGTCTGCCCATGTGAGGACCTTCTTGATCTACTTGATTTGAAGTGACCATTTCCATGAATTGCATATTGTATTTCTTACTGTTGGATTTTGAAACATTGATATGGAAATGAGGCTCTTGAGATAATTGATAAAATGATATGAAAAAGAAGGACAAAGAGAATATATAAATCAAGGGCCAGGCTTGTTTTGATATTTTCATAACATAATATGATATGATAAGACCCGATGGGAAATGGTTTCGGACATATGATTATTCATAGGGTCGAGGACTACACCAAGTAAGATAGATGGATTATCAAGCCCTTATTAGTCCTGATTGTCTTGATCTATAGAAGCAGGTGTGTATTATTAGGAAAAACATGCAAAATTATATTTGACGACATATTGCTTCGCGTAACATACTCATTGATTGATACGTGAAATTGATTTATTCATTTCATTTTGTTGATCATATTGATTACCATTTTGGTTGATCTAGATATTCACTCTCAATTTCTATTTTAATTTTATTTTTTTGACTTATCTACCATGCTAATTGAATGCCTCCATTATTTTGATCCTCCATATTGATTCTCTCCATTTAATTGACTACATTTGGTAGACATGGTTTGTAAATTCTTACTTGGATTTATTATCCTGATAATGATATATGTTTAAAAAGGTTGATAATTAATGATAACCGATATCGAGATAAGCTCAACATTGATCATGAATTGAGAAAGAAAGACCTGTTACAATTAAGATGGACAAGTAAAAAGTATGTAAATTTTTTAGGTAGTGTTCTATTTACCTTGGCCTATTCATTTTAGGATCCATCCCACGAGTCAATTTCTCGAATTCCAAGATGTATCCTTCCATCGCAGGTGGACTTGTGTGGTAGGGATTGATATGGATGTAAAAAGATCCCTTCCACGAGTCAATATCATATCTAGAGGAATTCTCCCATGAGTTGTAAATTAACTTGAGAAGGGAGGCCTACACTTCGCCATGTCAAGGATGAGATTTTTGTACTTGAGATAGTTTTTAGATTTAGTTATGTTGATGATTTGTATATCTTATCTGTTGAGGTGCTTAGTAATGCGATATTGATATATTATTGGTTGTGTCAAGATCATTTACTATTAGATTATGATGTTATAAATTTATTTACTGAAATTCCCCTTTTCCCTATATAAGTTATAACAATATTCTACTAGGTATATCGTCATCATACAGGTTTCT
Source organism: Withania somnifera (assembly GCA_039654485.1). Classification (NCBI taxonomy): domain Eukaryota; kingdom Viridiplantae; phylum Streptophyta; class Magnoliopsida; order Solanales; family Solanaceae; genus Withania; species Withania somnifera. Next base: position 3,772 of record JBDJHY010570304.1, read on the forward strand.
AGTTATAGGAGGTTCGGTAGGTATGATATTATTTTTGGTGCTCATCACCGCTTTGTATTAGTGTTAGCCAGGCGTACTTGCTGAGTACCAATTATTTTTTTGTACTCACCTTTGTTTTTCTATATCCTATGTTGGTGTGGAGTGCTATACCATCTGACTTTCCTTCCTAGTCCATAGTCTAAGGTTTGAGTTAGATTGTACATGGGGTAGCTGCTTGTCATCCTGGTAGTCTTTTATGTACTCTTTTACTTTATGTCTTTTATTCTATTTGAGGATTGAGATGTATTGAGACTGATGTTGTATTATTTTGAAACTATGTATTGAGGATTGTATACAATGACTCTCAAAATTTTGGGATGGTTTTTGGATTGATTTTTTTTTTGTGTTGGACCTCTTATCTTCTCTATTACTCTATTTTTTTTTTCATATTTACCCTTGTAGTTGTGTTTGGCTTAACTATTTTTATGGGTATTGGACATGTGTCATCAAGACTGGATTTTGAATCATGACACTATGATTAATTTTCAAAAATTTCCCCTTACATCCATATCACAAAGAGGCTTAACAATAGTATCTTTATTTATGTGATTCGAATTACCAATATTTCAATTAGCAGAAGTCACTTTTGATTGAAATCTGATATTAGTTTATCATCCATATGGGTATATATGTCAAAACTTGAAAGATTAACTAGACTTGAAAATTTTCAATTTTCAATACAATGAAACCTCATTTTAGTGACAGATAAATTTCAATGTTTGTTTGGAAAATTCATGATTGGTTTAATGAGGTATTATTATATATGCATATTAACATTTGATGTTTGGATCTCATATAACTATTATAAATTAAGTATGCAAGAAAAATTAGTTTAATAATTTTGTGTACCCAAATGAAAGAATGTATCTGTTAACCAATCTAACCAGAAAGATAGGAAGAATAAAAGGTTAAAAAAGCAAATACCATGACTTTTCTATGTGATGTTATGATCATAACTAATGAGCAATATTTAAAAATAACTTTTTATTTTAAATATATTACTTGCAAATTTAGTATGTCCATGCCATTGATGAATATTAAAGTAAACATTTTAATATTTTTTATAAATAATATTATAGACATTTGAGTATAATTTCTATAGAGGGTAATTTTGTAAAAGGTGTACGATTATACTAAATGTTAGTGTTTGTTGATAATCAAAATCTCCTAACTAGTACAAAAGCAAATGAATTTGGTTATGCCTAAATTTCGCCTAAGTGATGAATTTTAATGACTTTCACGATCATTTTTATACTTTTTTTTAATAAAATTATCAATGTGCCCTTTCCAATAGTTTTTTCGGGTCATATTTTATCAGTTTATGTGGATGATTTGAGAACTGGAGAAAAGAGTAGAGAGTTTGAGAAAATATAATTTTTGAAAGCTTTTAAGTTGAATAAGTAGACTTGAGTCAATATTTGGAATCTCGAGTCTCGGAATGGAATTTCGCAAGTTTCATCAACTCCGGAATCAATGAGGACCTTTATATTTAGTTTTAGACTTTTCGTAGTGACTTTATACCGTTAGAATACATAAAGTTAAAGTCTAATGCCAAAGTTTGACTTTGGTCAATATTTAAAGATAGGAAGCTCGAATTTGAATTTTATTGATTCTATCAGATTTGACAAGTGATCTTTTTTCAAGGAGAAGGTTCGAATAAATTTTAAGGGTACTAGGGTTATTTTGTTCATTTAGTACGAAGTTTTTTTATATTGGCCTTGGTATTATCAGATGGAGACTACCTCAGATTTGCATTCCAATGGTTTTATTGAGTTTAGAACTTCAAATTTAGTAGGGTAGCATTTATTATTTATGTGTTTGTAATTCCAAACAGATCCCAAGGAGAGAGTTGCCTTTTAAGTATTTCTTAGTTGAGTTGCTGCATCTAGTGCAACTCTATCTTACTCTTCTCGATCAGTTGAAGGTCAGTTGCAATCAATTAAGTGTATAAAGTAGTTTATTGCAATCACGATCGTATTGAACAGATAATGGATCCAAAAACTTTATTTATCATGATCACCTGAGCATGTGTTGTTATCACGTAGGTGTAAGCTTGGTAGTGACATAAAAGTCACTATTATGCCTTCATTTGTCCATTTACCATTTTTTAGCCTTGCAAACACATATTGTGTATTTTCAAAGATAGATTTTGTAATGACCCTTCTGGCCATTTCAGTATTTTTCTATTTACTTTTATCCTAGAGATTTACTATAGTGACCCCAGGTCATTTATAACTCATCGATACTGGTGGTTTGGTTTCTGGTTAGTTCATTGGTCGTTAAATTCATTTCCCTCTTTTAAGGGTTTAACTTTTGGTATCATTGGTTCCGGTCAACATCTTTTAGAAAAAACTCAAAAATAAATTTCGACAGTTCAGTTAGATCTAGAACGTGGATTTTGATCTAGACAGACTCATATTTCATGTTCAAAATCCTTCATTTCAATTCTTTCTTATTTTGCGTGTTTTAAATGCTTTGTAGTCCATAAGTAAAGCTTAAGGGACCATTTTTTGATAGGATACTCAGATTGTAAATATGAATGCACCGTTAGATCTAGAATGTCAAGTTTAGATTAGGTGAGGTGTTTGTTCAGACCTCGTGATAGCCGATCTCATTTCGGTTGCTGGTTAGAATTTATGTAATTTGGATCGAGGATTGACTTTAGTAAAATTTCATAGAGACTATCTCAGATGGAAATTATGTTTGTACTATTGAACTCAGAATGTCGTTTCCATGCAATTCACATATTTGTTTTTCCTTCATCATCTTTCCTGAATCACTATTTGAAGTTTTAATTTTTAGCTAAAATTTTTCCATATGGTGCCAAAAAATTCCTCATTGTGATCGTGACTCTGAGCCAATCAATCACGATGCCTTTAGAGCAATAATCAATTTATCTTGAATCATTAATTTTCTCCTCTACGCGATCACGCATGTTAGCACGCGGTCGTAATGGTGTTTTCTATTGAGCTTCACCGATCGCAACCCTCCACGCACGCGATCATACTAGCTTTTTTGCCTAGTAGTATAAATACTCCAAAAATCTAAATTTTGGCTAATTTTCTTCCATTATTTTGATCATAAAACCCCATTGTAGATCTTGAAAGCTCTTGCGTCTTTATTTTTTTCATCTTGGGAAGTATCGGGGGGGTGTTTAATCACTTTTTCAACCTTTAATATGTAAGTTTACACTTTAATTTCTTTGAAGTTGTTCCATAAATTTTTGAGTTTCTCTTATTCTTTCTTCAGTTTATTTCTTCTATAGCTTATTTTTTACTTGTCTTATCTCCAAATTTATGGTATGAGTTCCTTATGATGTGAGGAATATTTTTTTACCTTTTATTTTTGGAGTTTCAGGTTTGCGGACCTGTAGGCCCATTTTTGACCCTATATATTTTTATATCTTTATGGATATCATTCGATTTATATTAACGTATAGATTGTTATTTTAATAGTTTCATGACCGTTCGAGCTTGTTTGCACATTTTTTTGAGTTTTGGAGTAGTCTGGACATCTTCTACTTAGTATTTATGAGATTGTGTTGGGAGTCCTGGTAGGCTATGGCTTACAATCTTTGATGATGCTTATAGCTTTGACCCGATGTCGGGCACTGAGTATTAGCCATTACTTGATTTATGACATGACTATGGTTCGACATGGATATTGAGTTTTCAAGTGATTTTAGACCCTGCAAGGTTGGGCATTTGCATTGAGACACAAGATATTCTAGATGTGATATCCAACTATAATATCCATCTTTGAGATCCAGTAATATTATTTAGTTTTAAGCTCTAGTTTTGTTAGTTATTATTATGTCGGGAATCCCTACCGTGGACCTTGCTGACCTGGTACCAGAACTTAGTGCAACCGTGGAAACGGTATACGACAGAGATATATGTATACGGAGACTCCTTCCATGGGTCCTTCCTACCGAGTCTACGTGTATTTAATGGAGAAACATACACGTTTACTTTAGCATACCTCATGTCCAAGTTATTTTTTGTACTTGTTTTCCTCTATTGGTACCTTCTGGTAATGCAGGATGCCAGTGAGTGAGCTATACTTATTTGTACCTTCTGGTAGTATGAGATGCCAACGGGTTTTATCTACTTATATGGTCCTTTATTTATCTTGGGTATTTATAAATTCCTATTTCCTTTCTCATGAATTTATCTAGTAGTTATATTTGGGTTTTCATGTGATTACACATTCTTTCTTCATCCTTTATTAAGGTTATTGGTACACCGCCTTTGTTTATCCCTTTTAATTGACTATTTTTGTTCCAGGGACTCAGGTGTGATTAATCTCTGTAGCTGAGTTTTTTTTGTTATGATTGATAGCTAGCTCCATTCTCTTTATTTTTAACATCTACTTTTTCCTGTAGCTAGCTTTACCTGCTTACATCTATATTCTTGATTTCTATGATTTTTTTCCTTTATTATATGTTATTTACTACTTTTATTTCTTATATGAGCCTTGTCGATGTATGATGCCTACTAGGTACCCGTTGTTTTGGTACTCATACTACTCTTCTGCATAGTTTGGTGCAGACTCGAGTACAAGTAGTCCATATTTATTCCTGATTGAGAAGAGATTCTATTACTGATGTAGATGATGGTTTTCAACATTTACATCTTGTCTTTTACCTTTATTTATATATCTTTATGTTACTTTTTTTGAGACAGACTGTGTTTTCTAGATATTGTACTCTTACTTAGTGGTTCTGTGTACCAGATATCAGGATTTGGGTTTTGTTATTGACTTATTTTAGACCTCTGCTTATCTTGGTCCCTTATTTATGTATTATCTTCCACTTTTAGTTACATATTGGGTGGTTCCCCTATGTTTGGATATAGCTGCTTTTATGACCTAAGACATTGGGTTATGACATATTTGTATTAGAGCATAAAGTTCATTGATATCCTCGGTACATGATCCAATCTCTAGTAGATTCTTGTGGATCAGGTATAATAACATCTGTATTTTATCTTTGAGAGGATACATCAAAATCTTTAGGAAATCCATCTTTTATTTATTTTCATATCAATCGTACATCCTAGTTAGTCTCTTGAAGCGTCTTTTATTCTTGTTCACTCTTCCATAATTGACCCATCTCTGATCATCGACAGTAGCAGAAGATGGGAGGCCTACTGTTAGTTAGAAATTAATCTGCGAGATGTGCTATTGTTCAATTTTGAGGTTGAGGGCGTGCTTGTATTTTAACATCCACGAGAGCTGCTACACCTGTCGGAGCTTCAAGGATTCAGCTTGAGCCTGTTTTGATTCAGTAGCCACCTGGTGTCTGGAGTTAGCTTATGTTACACCTGAGTCCGTACCAGAAGGGGTTATTTCTTTGATAGTACTTCATGAGATCTTTGATAGTACTTATTGTTGGAAGTACTTCTCAGGTGAGGTGTGAGTTTCTGAGTTTGCAACAGGGTTCTTTCTCCTTAAGGAGTATGAGACTGGATTCCAAGAGTTGGTTGGGCGTACATTTATGGTTTTTCCTTCTAAGAATGAGAGGACCCAAAGTTTTGTTGATTGATTGATTTTTCCCCTTCGTTTAACACTTTCATATTTGGTAGTTGTGGGCTATTCTTTCGCTCAGGTTTTTGGCCGTTAAGTTTGATTGAGGACCTATGTCAGGAGGCAAATGAAAGTGGTCAGCAGGGGCCCCAACCTTTGGTTTATTTGGTGATGGTATGTTAGGAGATAGGGGTTATCTTGTTAGGCCAATTTAGACAGTTCCACTGACTTCAAGTGGGGTTTAACATTATTTTGGCTGAAAGAGCACAACGCATCTAGATCATCTCATCCATTTAAGCTGTATCGACCATCTTACATATGTGGAGTTATGGGTCACATTGTTGTGGATTTCATATAGCTAGAGATATCCCAACCACCAGTTCATCTAGTTCAGTGTATGGTAAAACTGTGAGTATGGCTACTTTTGGGATTTCAAGATGTAGTGGTCGTTCTAGTTCTTCTAGTCCCTCCTATCAGGGAAAGTAGGTGGATCCGTACTATACTTTTGATGACATGGTCCACTTAGATAGAGATTTCCCCTAGGTAGATATTGTTCAGCTCGTGGTTCAACCATTAGTTCATCCAAGTCAGAGTCCTCTCGAGACCTCAATTGTTACGATCCCAGGTTTGATGTTCTTAGTATGTGATTAGCCATACATCGCTTTATTCAGATTTTATATTTGGTGCCCATCTATATCAGTGCATTTGTCCTTCTATTTGTGAGTTCAGACTTTAAGTGCCCTTACTTGACTTCCATGCTTATGTGTTTCTCTATTTTAGCCCATTGTTTGTTTTATTCTGTGATAAGATCATCTTTAGAGCTGTTATAGAGGATGTTATTTATTGCTATCCTAATGGTTGGTCTTTTAATAGTAGGTTGTGATATTAGATCCTGTTGGGTAGATATTGAGGAGCTTGGTTCTGGACAGTAGTCTTCTTGGTAGATGGGTTGACCATAGATATCTTGGGCATAATTGGGATACCTTACCTTTTTTATGCATTCCCAAACTTTTTTGCAAGACTCATGCCTTAGCTATGTGTAGCATTCTTCTGGTAGCATGGTGGGGTGCTTTGGACATGGATCATTTGGGACTTGTCGAGTCTTTAGGCTAGGAGATTAGTATTGTGAAATTTTTAGACTCATTTCACTTTAAGTTGTGATTTTATCCTTGGTGCTTTGTTCTTTGTTCGATTTTTGTGTTGTTGAGTTACAATGTGTTTTCTCAACTTTCATTATAAGCAAAAGTTTGATTTTTGGGTTATTGATATTGATCCGGGCATTTGGGACCAGACTCGTCCCTACTGGTCTTCTGGACTTCATTAAGTTGAAATGATTTGGGGGTTAGGTTTTGGAACTTGTTAAGGGGGTATTGAGATTTGTGGTTTTTTCATTCATGTGTGCTTCGCCATAGGTGATTCTTTAGCAGTGGATCAAGGGTGTCGATCCAAGTGTTGGTTTTTCTAGTATGTTGATATACGAGTGGATTTGGGGATATTTATCTATGGTCTCCTATGTCATGATAGTTGATTTTGGTTGGTTTCTTTGGGTTTCTTTAGTGCTAGTTGATATCTTTAGTATGTGCTTGAGTGAGAGTAGTAAATCGAGTAGAGACCATATACACACCTTGCTCTCATACATCAGAGTATTGTAGAGGAAATGTGATTAGTATTGTGACGTTTGGGCATATTGTGATATGGATTGGGTTAACTTATCCATCTAAGGTTCGTGAATTGGCATGCTTGATAGTCGGGTTTCGACAACTTCTTAAGTTGTTTTCTTTAGCTTAGTGGTCATTTCTTATGTACTTCCAACATGTTCTTTACTTCATGGATTGGATAAAAGTTGGGTAAGTCTGCTATGGCCTTAAGTTGTGTTGATTCTTGGAGTCGGGTATTAGCTCACTTAACTGAAGATTGGTTCCTTAATGGTATTTGCAGTGTTCTTTTGTGTTTAGATTATAAGAAATGGGTATGCATCAAATGGGGTTCACCATTCATTTAACTATGGTTTATTTTTGTTTGGGAGGTTGTGATTTGAGCTGTACGAGTTATCATCGGCTTTTCCTCTAGTTTTTTGTTACTCTTGTTTTATGATATTCAATTTTTCACCTGTGGATTTGTTTGGTCATTGTGTTTGGGTATGAGGTGGATATACGTTTGAATAAGGGCCCCTTTTACCTTAGCCTATTGTTCTTAGAATTCTATCCATGAATCTATTATTCGGTTGAGTTAGATGTACCCTTACTACCACAATTGGACGTGTGTATCAGGGATAATGTGAGTGATTAACAGACTCCCATTGCGAGCCTATTGTACAACTAGTCAAAAATTCCCACGGGTTGTACATAGACTCAACTAGGGAGGCCTACACTTGGGATATCGTGAGAGACAACTATTTTACCTATTCTATCCATTTGAGGATTTCATTTGATGTGTGTTAGGGTTCACGACAATACTCCCCTACAAACCTATCTAGTTCAGTTCGTGTAGCATGTTTTGCCCCTTTCTTTTTGAGGATGTGATATCTTGGTTTGTTATCAGCTAATTAACGAGTGCTAGTCTTATGGTCATTTAACTAACTAAGTTGGTTCATTCACTCCTACCGATTCAAATTTTCTTAAGTTAGGTTAGTGGCTTGGGTTGCCTTCGTGAGTTGGGTTGATTTTATGTGATGTTGTTGGTATTTTGTTGGACCTAGGTATGTCTTTGTTTTTTAGTTTCGGGGCTTTGCTTCAGGTCATAGTTTGATATTTTGTAGGATTTGTTTTGGTTGATGGTGATTATAGTAGTATTTGGGTTTTAGCGGTCAAGACTGGTTGTTGTGTGTATTTGTGGGTTTTATACAAGATGGTGTGTTGAGTTTCGGGTTTTGATTACAGGTGGTTAGTTGGTTTGTTGATTCCTGTTTTTATGCTTGGTTGTATGGCATGTTATTTGGTTCCTAGTTTCAGACTCTTATTGGGAATTTTTCTTGTTTCTTCTTTGGTTGGTAAAGTGAGGTTTTCTAGATATGTATGGGGTATTTTGTGAAGAATTTATTCAGTCTTGGTAATGATTTTAGCATTTTTGTGAGAGCCTGCGGTCGTTTCAGTTGGCTGATATTTAGGCATTGGTATTTTTGGGCTTACTTGCAGTTAGAGTCCCGTGGATGTGTACCCTTTGTCTTGGAAGCCTTTTTGTTTGTCTGAGCAGGTCTTGTATGGTCTGTGTTATCCTATCTCAGAGTTCTATACTTTTGGAAATAAAAATCTTTTCAGTAGAGAATGTTGTAATGACCCTTTTGGTCATTTCAGTGTTTTTCGCATTTCATTGTATCCTAAAGCTCTCCTGTAGCATCAGTAGGTCATTTATGACTTATCATGATCAGTGTTTTGGTTTCAGGGTTATTTGTTTCTTTGTTATGTTAGTTTTCCTGTTTTAAGAATTTAGCTTTTGATATTGGTGACTTTGGTACACATTCCTTGAAAAAAAACTCAAAATCAAACTCTGGTAGTTCTATTAGATCGGAATGCAGATTTTGGTCTATACGGACTCTTGTTTCATTTAGTGGCAACCTTTATTGCAATTCTAACTGATTTTGCATGTTCTATATTCTTTTAAGTTAATAAGTGGAGCTTGAGGGGCCATCTTTTATAAATCCTCATATTGGAAATTCGACTATGTCATTTGCTCCAGAATGTCGAGTTTGTGTTAAGTGAGGTGTTCATTTGAGCCTCAGAATAGGTGATCTCATTTCTGGTTCTCAATTGGAATTTATGTAATTTGGACCGAGGGTTGACTTTAGTCAACATGTCATCGAGATGATCTCGGATCAAAATTTTGTCTGCAAATTTATTTCAGAATGTCTTTTCATGCAATTTACGTATTTGGGTTTGCGTTCATTGGATTCTAAACCTATCCTGAATCACCGTTTAAAGTTTAAATTTTTAGCATAAATTGTTGTCATCTGGTGCCAACAAATTCCTTTTTGCTTTCAAGGATCTGAGCCACTCGACCAAAATGCCTTAATTTCCTCCTCTACGTGATCACGTGTGTTGACCACACGATCGCAATGGTGTTTCCTGTTGAGCCTTGTGATCGAGTCGTTCCAAGCATGTGATCACGTAGGCTTCCTCTCCTAGCAGTATAAATACTCCAAAACCCCCCAACTTTTTCTCATTTTCTTTCATTCTTTTCATCCCAAAACCCCATTATTGATCTTTGAAGCTCCTTGATATTTAGTTTTGAGCTTGGGAAGCATCGAAGAGTGTTTCTAATCATTTTCTACCTTTAGTTTGTTAGTTTCCTCTTTAATTTTTTTTTGAAATTGTTCCATAAATTTCTTAAATTCTCCTACTCCTTGTTCACTTTATTTCTTCAACTCTAGCTTATTTCTTTCTAGTCTTAGCTCAAAATTTTTTGTATGGTTCCTTATGATGTGGGGAGCATTTTTGTACCTTTTCTTTGCAGTTTTGGGTTCGCAGGCCCGTTTTAATCCATATTTTTATCCCGACTAATTTTATAGCTTTTTGGGTATTGTTTGACTCATATTAATGTATAGATTATTAGTTTGCTAGTTTTGTGATTGTTTGATCTCATTATCACATTTTTTGGAGTTTGGAGTAGTATGGACATCTTCCACTGAGTATTTGCAAGCTTGTCTCGGAGGCTAGGTAGGATATGGCTTATGATGTTAGACGGTGCTTATATTGGCAATTTTAGGTTGGTATCCTTGACCTTGTCTGCTTACTTAGTCCGTTTCTTAACTACATATTGGTGTTATATTTTTATTATTGATTTTCTTGTGGTCCTAAGTGGTATATACTGTATCTGCAATATAGATTGTGAGATTATTGAGAATGTTTATGAGTCTCGGACATCATTTTTTATGGTTATGCCTGCTATAGTGAATTCGAGCTTGTGCAGGCATGTCAGGACTTGTCGACCTGGTGCCAGTATGTAGTGTGACCGGGGGAGGGGTATACAACGGAGTAGTAGGTATATGAAAAACTCCTTACATAGGTCCTGCCTACTGAGCGTATAGGTATTTAGAGGAGCATATTTAATTTAACAGTCCTCATGTATGTGTTATTTTTCGCACTTGCTTTCCTTAATTGATACCTTCTGGTAGTATGGGATACCAGCAGGTGATCTTTACTTGTTGTACCTTCTAGTAGTATAGGATGGTAGCGGATTTTATCTTATTGATTTTATCTACTTATCTGGTCCTTTATTTATCTTGGGTATTTGTAAATTCCTATGTCCTTTCTCAAACTTTATTTGGTAGTTATAATTAGGTTTTCATGTGATTACATATTCTTTCTTCATCATTTATTGATTTACCAGTACACCGCCCTTCTTTATCCTCTTTACTCAACTGTTTCTGTTGCAGGGAGTCAGGTATGAATCATCTCTTTAGTTGAGTTATTTTATTATGGTTGATAGCTATCTCCATTCTCTGTATTTGTTCATCTTTAGCTAGCTCTACCTGCTTACATCTGTATTCTTGACTTATGTGACTTGTTCCTTCATTATCTTCTATTTATTGCTTTTATTTTTTATATAACCCCATTCAGCCTATGATGCCTACTGGCTACCCATTGTTTTGGTATTTATACTATAGTTTTGCATCTTTTGGTGCAGAACAGATGACGAGTAGTCCACGATGATTCCTGACTCGAGCGGAGATTCAATTGCTGAGGTAAATGATGGTTCTAGACGCCCTGTACTTGTCTTTTACCTTTCTTTATCTTTCTTTCTATTACTTGTTTTGAGACAGACAATGTATTTTCTATTTTTGAAATTCTACTCTTACCTTGTATCTCAGTGTACCGGATATAGGTTTTTGGGTTTGTTACCGACTTGTGTTAGACTTATGCTTTTTTCGGTCGTATATCTATGTCTTATATTCTGCTTTAGTTATTACTTTTTTTGTGCATTCTTGTTGGGTGGTTCTCCTACGGTGGGATATAGGTGGCTTCATCACTTGAAAGATTGGTCATGACAGATTTAGAGAAAAACTCTTGGCTAATCTTTTTAATCATTCATTCTCCATTACCCATTGGTTATTTCATATTTTTTATGGTCTAAATATTTGTCTTGAAAATGAAAATTTGGGAATTTTTGGGAAAACCCTTGAATTGATATTTTTAGATTTTGACGGTAAATTTCTACTTGATTTCAACCAAAGTTCATATTTTAGGTCCCTATATCATGGGTAATATAATTTTTAAGGAACATTTCAAATTGACCCCTATACCTCAATTTTGACATTTTTGAAGTGGTTTTTGGAACCGATTTTAAAACAACAATATGGGTATCATTGTTCATATTTTCTCATGCTTAATAAGTATTTGACTAGATTTTGTGATTTCTGAGGCATTGAGAAAAGGAAAAGCTCTAGTTTTTTTGGATTTCTTCAGTTCTAAAGCAAGTTAAGGTTGTTGACTCTTTTATAAAGTATCTTGGGCATTTATGTGCTTGTTATCTATATATAGGAATAATGGGGATTATTTCGGGGTGTCCGTGTGGGTAAACTGACGAGTGTTCACCCGTACACAAGAGTCAAGCATGCGGAGTTAAAAATAAAGGAATAAAAATGGCAAACATTTCTCTGCTATTAGTTTTTTTTTTTCATTGAATTACTCTATTGTGTAGCTTTTGAGATGTCCAAACGGGATTATATACATTAGGTTGATTTTTTATTAGACATTGTACCTATATGTGGGATTATTTAACTTGGTATGAAATTTTATTTGATATATCACTCGCGTCAGGTGTTTATTTGACTTGAGTAGTGGATTCATTGTGTTTTACTAGTATGGGGACCGATTGATTGAATTGATTTCTTTGTGTCATGACCCAAAATTCGATATTAATGGCATCTGTCCTAACCCACCTGGACTAGTAAGCTGGAAAAAAACTATAGGAGGTAAATGTATAAAACAATAAGTCAGTGAGAAGAAAAAAAGGTACAATATGATAATCCAATTAATAAATCACTCAAAATCTGGAGTCACCGTGTACGAGAAACTAATAAGATAATAAAGTCTGATGTAGAAAATGGTCTCAATGTCTCTAGTTGTCAATGAATTAGAAATAAATACATAATATTGGAAAAGTCCATGATGCCTGTTGTATTACAAGTTTCCATCTCTGGATCTCTCGAGTGTCAGCCTTAGACTTTGATTTGAGGGAAGGAAAATTAGGCTATCCGAGGTTTAAACTTATACAAGAGTTGAAAAGCAAGGAAGTAAGTATATAAATAAAACAACGGATACTCAAAAATTAACCATGGATGGATCTAAAATAAAGTGGTGACTAGCACCAACCACAATCCTCCTATAACA
>JBDJHY010570521.1:0-16662 GCA_039654485.1 Withania somnifera
AACCTACTGAGTACAGGTTGCTTCGACGGCTTGTACTCATACTACACTTGCACTTGTGCAGATCCGAGTACAGGTCCTCGTTCGTGATTACAGCTCAGTGTTCGTTCGCCTATCTTCCAGATTCGAGATTCAGGGTGAGCTTGACGTGCAGCATTATCCTACTTCTCATTAGTTGTATAGTTTTGATTATATCCATTGTATTTCGGATATGTGTTGAGATTTTGTATATTCTACATCCTTGTTGTTCTATACTAGTGGTTTGTTTGACATTGACATCCGGTCATGGGTGTATTCCACAATTATTTATTATCATTACTATTTCTTTCCATGTTCTTCCGCATTAATTGTAGTAGTCCTCCGCTTCGTCTAAGGACTACGGGATTTGGTTCTACTACTGGTGGTGTAGTAGGTGCCATCATGATCCGATAAATTGGGTTGTGACAGGTATATTAGAAAAATCTACTGAAGATGACTTAGGCGCAACATATATTGGTCTCAGGAAAACAAGTGACTACTAAAATGTAACAAGCTTAGGCTGAATCTCCAAAGCTCTAATATGCTTAGAAGCTCTGATGGATGTTGATACGAAACCACTTCCTCGTCATTAGATCAAATCTAGTACAACTCCTAGATAAAGCTTTAACAATCAGTTTGGCAGGTCTCTAATACTTTGATACCGTCAAAAATCGTGGGGGTGTCATCTACAAAAAAGGTGAACAACAAGAAAAATATTTCAAGAGACAAACTACGATTCACACTTGGTATTAAAGTTAAGAATATATGGATTTCCTAAATATGTCACTGTAGCCTATCAAAAATAGGATAAGGACATCATCTTACCCAATCTACAAGATTATACTAAACACACTGACACATGTACTTAGGACCAACGAACCTAAAGCTATGATACCAATTTTACAATATTCAGGTTCCTAGAACTAAAGGGAACCTAAATACAACCATAGGTTACCTTGACTATAAAACTCTATCGGTGATGTCTAAGTAGAGTTACCATTAGTTAGGATTGTTTCAAATTTTCACTTTTTTTTTTTTTTTACTTTTTATTTGCTGCAGAGATTAGGTAATGCATGCCAAATACTAGGATTCTAGGTTTACCGTTGTTTCCTTTCAATACCGAGATATTAAGAACTTTTTCAAGAATAAATAGGACTGAGAAAGCTGCTCTATCGCAAACCTCTACCTATGAGGCATTACGAGCTATATATGGATGTAAAGAATTCAAACCTTGATGGGGATGGGGCTACTGGGGCAATCATTCTACCCTTGCTAGCCCTAAGAAGAAAATTCAACATCACCAACACAGTTATTCAACTACTAACTGTGAAAGGTATTTTAAGAGGCATTACTGGTGAAGACCCAAAATTGCACCTAAAGAACTTCACTACCATTTGAAAGTCTTACAACTTGAATGGAGTGAGCCAAAATGCCATCAGGTTGAGGCTTTTCCCACTATCTCCTATTAGAGAAACTACTATGTATCTCTATGATCTACCACTCGACTATATAGCAAATTGGGTAGAACTAAAAGTGGCTTCCCTAAAAAGGTTCTTTCCCCCTTCCAAATGTTGGGACCGAGGGATGAAATAACAAACCTCAAGCATAAGATTGATGGAGTAATTCATGATGTATGGCTATGTTTTATGAAAAAAATTAAGCAATGTCTGATACATGAGTTGGGAGATAACTACTTGAAGGAGAAATTTTGTCATTTGCTGAATGCCCCTTCAGAATTTGATGTGGACGAAATTAATGAAGGGTACTACATGTCCCGTACTTATGCACAAGTGTCCCCAAAATTTGACACGATAACAAAAAACAAAAGATGATAGCACACGAGAGATTCTAAAATATCAGATGGGTCAAAGAATGAAATTATGTCAGTAGAAAAGTGTTGATGTAAGGATGAGCGAGATAAAGATATGGAACATCTTAAGACACAGAATGATCTAATTTCTAAACATTTTCTCGGGACTAACCATAGTAAAGTCAGATTTGTTGAGTCCAATGAGAAAGGACCATACAGAGAGAATGATTCTGACTAGGATAAAGAGGCCAAGTACCTCTATAACCAAGGAAGTTCCAATAGGGGAACCAAATTTCAGAACTACAACCACAATTATTTCAATAGCAATAGAGCCTACCGGGATAAAGAGCCGAGCAGTTAGAAAGTAGGGACGTGTTTATGAAGAACATAAATGGAGTTTATGTGCCTTTGGGGCAACTCAAAAGGGAGAAAATAGCTTAAGATTGAAGAGATATTCAAGAAACTACTGAACAGTATAGAGTCATATGACGAGATCCTTAAATCTATCAATACTAAGGTTTAAAATATTGATCAAAGAGTTAACTCTCACTTCGCCTCGATCAGGCATCTGGAGTTTCTAGTGGGGCAGTTATCAACATCACTGAACCCGTGGAGGGTAGGAATACTTCCCAGTGATACTGTGCAGATTCCTAAAAAAGATAAATTTTAATGACTTGGAGATAACCGTCGGGTCGCGACGTTAAATAAATCTTTGTCTAGAGGCCACACAAATTCTTTCCCTCATTATTTTTTTATTTTTTTGTTTTTAGTTATTCATTTTTTGTTTAACGAATATTTTTTATGATTTTAAATGCTAAGTGTTTTAATGCATAGGGAGACAGAGTTAATGGAGGAGAAAAATACAGAACCATGTTATGCATAATCATAACTGTTGATTCTAATAAAATAATATCACGTTCACAGAATGATTCAAAACAAATACTCATATTGTGCAATGTACTTAAATGTGACCCATTGCTCCACACACGTAACATGGCCTGCTGCTCTCAAGGAGATACTATTAAAAATCGACTTAGAACTTGTTTGACAAACCATGTTACCATTTATATTCTATGAAACTGTCTGAACTGGCCAAATGAGCTGACCCTCATCTCCTAAAACACTAGAACTAGAATCACTCATAAGTTTGGGCATGATTAATACTTCAACGTAACTATGGGTCCTCTTATGCTAATAAGGAAAACATATAGAGGTGCACCCATCCAACTCAAGATATCTCGGTTTTTACTCAGTAATGGACATTGAACCCTGCTATAAACTAAAAAAACCACATTTTTTTATGAGAAGGAATCCCAACTATAGAGAAAATCCCAAAATGTGGCACAACACATGCTAACCTAAAATCCATGAGAAGTATATTCTTAAAAATAGGCATTGTAGAAAATTCTATTGACGATAACTCAGGTGCAACATCGATTGGTCTCGGGACAACAAGTGGCCAGTAAACTAGAACAAGCTCAGGCTGAATCTCCAAAGTTCTGATAGGCATAGAAGATCTGATGAATGTTGAAACAATAGAACATCCTCGACCTCAGAATAAAACCTAGTACAACTTCTAGATAAAGCTCTAACTATTAGTGTGGTAGGTCTCTCATCCCCTACTTTCATAAAAGATCGTGGGGGCATCATCTGTAGAAAAGTGAACATCAACAAAAGAAACATCAAGAGAAAAACTAGGATGCACACTTGGTATGAAAGTGAAGAAAATATGGATTTCCTAATGATGTCACTATAGCCTCTCGAAGGTAGGATACTAATGTCATCATACCCGATCTACAAGACTCTACTAGAAACTAACTCGTGTAATTAGGATACAAACATACCTAAAGCTAAGATACAAATTTGTTAAGATTCGGTTTCCTGGAACATGAGGGCAGCTACATCCCACCATAGAAGAACCTCCCAAAAAGTACAAAAATAAAAAAATAATAGGTAAGTGTAGGAGATAATAGCATAAGGGGTAGAATGCACAAAGATCTAGTATAATAAAAAAAATCCCCATAACTTTGTAAACTTGTACATGGACAACTAAGGAAATAATACAATGTTTGGTAGAGAAAGTTCTTAATTTATTTTTTGAATTCAATAGCATAAATAGATAATTAAAACAGTAAAAGAGTGCTCCAAAATCTAGGAACAATCATCTACCTTAGCAACAAAATGTCATCACTATCAAGAGCCAGCAACGAACACTTATACTCGGGTCTGCACAAAAAAAAAAGTGTAGTATGAGTGCCAAAATAATATGTAGCAAGTAGGCATGTCCTACGGGGTTTACATAGGAAATAAAAGTAGAAAACATCAAATAAATAAGAAATGAGTCACATAAGTCAAACAGTAGAAGTATAAGCATGGGTTTCTAGTATAGATAAATGAAGTAAATAAGGAAGAAATAATGGAGCTAGCTAACAACAGTAACAAAAGAACTCAGGTAAATAAATGATGACATACATAAGTTTTCACAAATCTAATAATAAGTTACGAAAGTAAATAAGGACAGTATCGATAACCTAAATAAAAGATGAAGAGAGAAGGCCTAATCAAATAAAATCTTTACTTAACTAAACTTAATAGTCAAGGCAATTCTAAATACTACCAAGTACCATCGTAAATAAAAATGAATCTTATTAATTGTAGTATCACATCCTTATCCCACTCGGAGATAATCCTTCTCCCCAAATACAACCCACAACTAATGGGATAACCCCACTCATTGTGTTATCACTTCATTGGAGGAGTCTATAGTACATCGATAGTTCCCACTATATAAGTCTTATTGCGGTAGGAAGTGTACATCCGATGCTCATGGAAGGAATTTTTCCTATATGCCTACTACTCTATTGCATACCCTTCCCCCACTCACCTACATACTTTTACTAGTTCCCTAGAGTCCACAAGTAGCAAAAATCTGTGTAGTACTTAAATTTAATAACTGCAGCTCATGAATGTATTCCACTGCTGAGAACATATCACTACAAACTCAAGTCTCAATTTCCCAGCAGTACCGGATCAAAAATCAATTGAAAAATCAATATCCATGTCAAAGTACATTAGGGACTAACATCTGGTAATGGATGATACTCAGCATTCGACATAGGGCCGAATCTATAAGTGCTAAAACAAATCATGTACGCAGAACCAGGTTTTAGGGAATAGACTAATACTCTAGAAAAATTGTAGTACCAACCAAGTAATCAACAAAATGGTCTTAGAATAGTTTATGAAAATCATAAAATAGATTACTATTGTAAAAAGTCCTCTTAAAACAATTTTCATATAAATATTAGGCAGTAGTATCAATATTTCTATGATCATATCAAAATATTTGTGCTCGTTTCATTATAAAAATTTAAAAGTAATGTAAGTCAACAACATTAAAAACAGGACATTAATGAAAATCAATTTATAAACATGAGCTCAACAAGGCCATGTAAGGTTCCAAATAATCACTAACGGTCTCCCGGACATAAACAGTGGAAACCGGTGCATAAAATCTCTATAATACATCGATGGCATGCATGCATGACACGAGCACAACTGTAGTCAAGGATCATAGAATTCCCAATCTTCCATGCATAATATTGGAATCACCATAACAAGTATAAATAGCCAAATTAATGTCTAGGACTTACATACGTTCCCAATAATCTCATTACACTATATCCCAAAGTCAGTGTAGACCAATAAGTAATCAAGAACCGAACTAGGTAACGGATTCCAACCTAATATTCCCAATCCAAGGATGATAATAAGTACTATTATTTCTCCATATGAACCAAGTATAATAATATGTAGCCTACAAAAAAGGTAGCAAATACAGCGTAGAATATGACAGGACTTCTCTAAACCTTCAAAAATATGCAAATGAACTCTAACGATCATGCAACTAGAAAAGATAGTAACTTAGGTGTTAATATGATTGCAAACATCCCCATAAATTTATGATAATAGAAAGCATCAAAATATGGGTCAAAATAGGTCTATAAGACTGCATACCCAAAACTTTAAAAAAGGGTATCAAAATATTCCTCATATATTAGGTAACTTATACCGAAAATTTCAAGCGCAAACAAGAAGGAAACAATCTTGAATCAATGAAGTAAAGTGATGAAAAAGGTAGGAAAAGTTAGAAAATATATGGACAAATTCTATAGAAATTAAAGAGGAAATTTACAATTTAATGGATGAAAGTATGAATGGATATATTTATTGATGTTTCCCAGCACAATAATAAAGACCTAAGAGGTTTTGAAGATCAAAAATGGTATTTTATTATGATTAAAAAGGATTAAAATTAGAAGAAAACTGGGTCGGGGAAATTATAGTTGGGAGCAAAAATGCTCTTAGCAATCGGGTGAAGAGAATTTGTGATCGGGAAAGTTGACATGAAATAGGCATTGTGATCATGAAAAAGAGGTGTATCGATCAAGAGAGATATTTGGACAATGGGATGTGATCACGTTAAGAACATTCCAATTGCGAAGAAGAAAGATGGTCAAGGGGGTACGTCAATACCATATATTTGTGTAAGCCAAAATAGATAACCGTCACAATTGTGTGACTCTAGTCGTGATTCCAATGGACACTTTTGCTGCACCAGATGAAAAAAAATTTAGCTAGAGCTTTGAAATTCGAATTATGTTTTGGAAATTCGATGAACACAAATAGAATATGTATATAAAAATGACATTTCATATTCAACGGCATAAATAAAATTTTTATCATGTATCTCTTTGACAAAATATTGACTAAAGTCAAACCTCATTCTAAATTACATAAATTCCAATTATGTAAAAAAAAATTGTTTGGTTATCCCCACCCCAAATGAACATTGTACATAACCCAAAATTAACATTTTAGAGTTGACGGAATAGGCATATTTCCAATCTGAGGCCTCAATCACAAGACAACCATTCACTCAATTTATGTACTAGAAATCTCATAAAACATGCAAAATTTTATTCCAACACAATGAAGGATTTCAGAAATTAACTAATAGGTCATTTCAAACAAAATCCATATTTCCAAACTAATAAAACTATTGAAATTTAATTTTGAGATTGTTTTCAATGAATTTTGACCTGATTCAAATATATCAGAAGTTAAGGCTTTAAAATAGGAAAATGTACATACAAAAATGAGTGAACCAAAAATTGAACTACTATTCCATAAAATGTCTTAAGGACTTGACAAGAAAGCCATGTGATGCAAGAAAATATTAAATGGGAAATGACTGAAAGGGTAATTACAATTGTTTTATTAGTTGATGATGTAATGACCCTTAAGGTCAATTTTCACTTGCATTTTTTTCTTTCATAATAAAATCTTCCAATAACTTCCCCAGGTTATATGTGACCCAATTATACAAGTAGCTCGGTACCTTGACCGTTCGATTGGGTGTTATTTAATTTTCCTTATGTTAGAGATTAATGTTAAGTAATCATTGAATTTTGTTAAAATTCCTTAAAGACAACCTCATAATGGAATTTATATAATTTTTTTAGGTCTAGGATGTGGATTATGGTCTATGTTGACCTTTTGGTCAAGTCTAAGACCTTTATGTGTGATTTTATCTTGTTTGACCAGATAATATTTGCTTGGTAGTTGAATGATTGACTTTTTTCAACATTTAATGAATAAGGCCTCAAATAAAAAATTGACTATGCTACCATCTTTGGTATGCCAATTTTTATTTAGGAAGATATCTGTTTGTTTCCCGAGTTAATCTGGCTTATTTCGAGCTTTTGGGTGATTTTTATTTATTTATATTTTGAAGTGTTTAGTTGGTCAACATTTGTTCAAAATGACCATAGACCTAAATGTTGCCCCTAATGTCTCTCTTGCATTCAGTTACACCTTGTTAGTGCAATAACACTAATTTTATTACTTTTACCATATAGAGATAGTGCTCCCAGTGGGATAGAACAATTTCCCTTATAACCCGGTGACACAATTGTGTCTGGCTAGTGTGATCATGCTGCTTTATCACTGGGCCTATAACTACTTTTATTCTAAAATTTTAAGCCATATTTTCCCTTTGTATCTCTGACCAAACTCTCTCTAAAGCTAGTATTATCTTTAGAAACTATGTCTAATCTTTGAGAGATTAATTCTTATAAAAAATCTTCAGTTCCATCCTCGTTCTTATGAGTGTTTTCACTTTAATAACTTCACATCCAAGAAATGTTCCTCGATTATTTACCATTTAATAATTCTTGGTAATTCTTGTACTCTAGATTTTAGTTGTGATTGTTGGTGTTATGGAAAAGATTTCCATTCCATGTTTTATTCTCCCCACTTCTTTTTATGTACTCTCTGATTTATTTTGTTGAATTTTAAAAAGTTTTGAACCCTTCAATTAATTGAGTGAAATTTTATAGTTTCGAAAACTTTTTCTTCTTTTGCTATTCATCCTCCTCCTCCTCTTCCTCTTTCCCCTTCTACTCCTCCTCCTCCTTATACTCCTCCTTATCCATCTCCTTGTCCTTGCCCTTCTCCTTGTCCTTTTTCTTATCCTCCTCCTCCTCCTGCCCTCTTCTTTTTTCTATTTATCTTCTCAACTGATCCACTTAGGAGATAGAATATGTGTCCCAGCATGTCATAAAAGCCTTAAGGCAAGTTTCTAAAATGCTCTAGAATACAAAATAACTTTTAAAAAGTCGTATATAACCTTAAGGGATATTATATATTATCAGGTAGATACCATGACCGTTAACTACTTATTCTATTATGTAGCTGTAATGAATTGATTTGTAAGATCATGATGGCTCTACTAACCCACCAGTATGAGAACCAGCATTGTAGCCCGAAGCCATAGTGGTGGGCTACTACTGCAAATGCTCGCATAAGTGTAACAAATAAGGTAAATATAAGGTAGATGGGATAAAATAAGTGAAATAACATAACAGAGTCAACAGACCTCCCTACTACTTGGTATCATTGTATATAAGGAACTATTAAAGTATAAAATACAAATATGATACAACAAGTACAATTCTATTTTTGGAAGTACATATGAGACAAAATATAAGCTGGTAAGGTGAAGGAAACATATGTACGCCAAGATCTCACTGTGTATGTCCAAAAGTAGTAGAGAAAAGTCACGAACAACTAATCAACATCTAGCGCTAGTACTCTGATGTGTACTATTCGAACTCAAGTGCAATATGAGTACAAATTTTAAGTTAAATTTGTACTCAGTAGGGTTCAAGGGACAACTAGGAACACAATACATATAAAAGTAGTATATAACAAGAGTAGAAGGAAAAGTAAGTCACATAAGCAGGTAGTACAACACTAGAAGCTAGCAACATAAAAAGGTGCAAGAAGGCTGATAGTATCAAGATATTTTAGTTAAACACAGAACAAGAATCAAGTAGGAATAGAGAAATGTACCAGGGGTCCATTGTACCAATTTAGATATATTAACAATAAAAGAAGAAAAGATAGATACATATAGAACTAGGGGAGAACAGGTGGTGTACTGGTACCCTTAAAATACAAAGGGCAGGGGTATAGCAAGTAGAAACATGTACAAATAAGCCCACAAGGTAATGCTGATAAGTAAGTGTATCCTTCAACTAGATATAACAATATATAAAATAATAGAGAAAGTAAAGGCAAGTAAAACCCTGCCAATCCTCATAAGAATGGTAGAGTACAAAAAAGTCATGCTTACCCATCTAGCATACCATACTATTTGATAGTACACACATAAAGCAAGTGTAATAAAGTAAATATTGACATAATGATGCTTAGTTCCTATGTACCTCCTCCCCTGATACCCGAAATGCTAGCAAGATGAACCCATGAAAGGTCTACCCCTGAGATACTCTACTCAAAGCAAACCCCTCCTCTAGCGTGTCTTTCCCTGGAATAATAGGTTCCATAAAGGTATATCAAGCACAAAAAAAATGCCTAACATCATGTAAACTCTCACACATAGATATCACAGAGTCTCAAGCACACTTGCATCCCGGCATCCAATGCATTAGTACAATATTATCAATGTACTATAAGCCCAATAACTCAATGCCTTAAGTTTTAAATTCAAGGGAATAAGGCCCCAAGTAATGCACGAAGTAGTATGAAAAAGGTTGTACTCACTATCGAGCATAGTCGGACTCAAGTGCCAGCATAAGTAGTAAATTGTAGTACCCGATGCCAGGATGTGAAACATGGTCTAAAACAAGTGAAAAAGGTAGAGTTGGGTCCTTAATACGCAACTCGGTTTAAAACAAGTATAAAAGACAATTATGTTATTATTATTAAAAGTCCCATTTTATTTTGGTTTTGGCCAATTCAGTCATTACTATATTAAAAATAGCCTTCAAGGACAAAAAAATCTAATAACAGAATGATAATAGGCCCCTGACCCCAAATGCACTATCAATAGTTGAACCTTACGGCTCTCACGTTGTGTGAATGCAGCAACAAAAAAAAAATATCTATAGGTAATATATGGCCTGCACATGATTAACTAAGCTACATCTAGCAACACATGACAACATCCCAAACTTGAGGGGAAAACACAAAATCCAATTGAAACATCAACATTCTACTACTTTACAGTCACCTTACAATTACAAGGCTATACTAGGTTAGATTAGTCGTAATACACTTAGCACCATTAGAAATAAAGAGATGAGGTAAGGTGTAACAATATCGAACTATAATTCCAAACCACGAAATATTCATCCCAATTGTAAATCATATGTCCCTGTAGTAAGCCCTACGAGGCCTACTTGTCATTCAACGAATAGCGTGCTGCAGCTTATGGGTATCAACTTGGCCAATAATAACTGACCACAAACAACTCTGAAATTGTCAAAATATTAATTTAAAGTCAAACGAGTCCAATTATACCGATTATACTAAATTCTTGACTAGAATGAAAATTCATCCAAAAATGCGCTAACAGGACCCAGTAGGCGAACCCAAAATAAAACTTCGCTATAGGGTTCCCTACATTAGAAGGAACTCTTGGTCAAAAAATGAGCATAATTTGAGTAAGGGAAAGACCTCAAAATAGAAGGAGAGAAGAGAAATAAAAAGTAAAACATTACCTAATTTACACTAAAGAATGGAGGATTATCGTACCGAAAGGAAGGCAGCAAACGAACTAAGGAGTAGGACACGCACCATCTACAACTGATAATCAGTTTAAAATAAAAATTTACAATGACTAAAAAACTTTATAACAAGGTCATCAATGGTGGATAATACCATTTGAAAAATAAAGAGAAGAGGGAAAGCTTACCCAAAAACATTGAGTAAACTAGGTGCCTTTATGGGGTGAGGTTGCCTAAGCTGGATATATAAGATAATGGAGGAATTAGTGTTAGAGAAGGGGTTGAGAGCGACATGAAAGGTAAAACATTGCTGAAATAATGAGGAAGTGGTCTCAATTAACCTAGACACTGTGAAGAGCGATACAACACAATTTCATTAGGGTTATGCAATCACCTCAAATGGGAACCTGGGGATTTATCATTGTCTATGCGTTTAATCATGATTGTGCTATAAAGGCACATGGGAAAGTAGCACCATCTGCGATGAGGGAGAGTAATTGCGTAAAGGGAAGGGGATGGAATTAGCACTATCAGTGCTATAGAAGAATGATCGCACTAAGCTAGGAAATTATTATTCAGCACTATCACTAGTTTACAGCCCATTCACAGCATTACCTGAGATAGCCAACCCTGGTGCATCAATATACCAGAAAATATCTAACATTCAGTGATAGAACATGGTCTCGAGGCCCACCTAAAGTCCAATACATGCAACTAAAATACAGAAACACGCATATAACTACACTACGCACTCATCGGTACAACCAAAATTGTTATATGAGATCATTACATAGAAATGTTAACAAATTCAACACTTAGGCCTAAACATTCGTATAATCTACTAAACACCCCAAACACAAAAAAAACCTCGGGAAGCAAGCCATCGATTTTTGTAACCAAAACTCGACATTTCAGAGATCATGGCTGAGTTGAATTTCTAATTAAACCTCTGATCATGGAATTATGAACAAATTAAAATATTCAATTGCCAGCCCTTATTATCTCATAAAACATGATAAACTCAAATTGAAAGCTAGAACTAGACAAGAGTCCACCTAGACTTAAACTCACAATTCGAAGACCACAGAATTTTCAAAATACGGTTAAGATCTCATCATGAAGAATATTGACAAAAGTCAATGAGCACTTAAGTTTAAGCTCTGAAATAGGAAAGAGTGAGATAAGTATGAACCGAAGTATTAGGGATCCGGAATACCATTTGCAGCATAACATATGTCAACTGGGAAGCTACTGAAATGCTCTAGAATATAAGATAACATATAAAGAACAGAAGTGACTATATTGGTCATTACACTTCATATCTTTCGTTCTAATGGTGCTTGCTGTAATACAACGCCTTTGACAAAGTATTCTAGATACAGCGTGACTATGGAAGTGTTAGAAGCCTAATGCGTAGGTTTGAATTTTTGTTTTTCCCTCAGTTTTAGGTTGGTTGTTGTATGTAGCTAGTTGTAGCTTAGACTTATCTAGGTATTTCTCGTGTATCAACAATAACAATGGATAGATGGAATAATAAAGAAAAATAATATCACATAATAAATCCCTCCAAATACCTGGTATCAATATTTACATGAGCTTCTACCACGTAAAAAATATAACTATACAAAAGGACAATAGATAAATCTGTCTTAGGGATACAAAAGAGATAAAAGATACACCAAAGAGATGTAGGTAACTATGAATGTTGGAAGCTCAGCATCTACCTCTTATGTAAGATAGCTAGCCCTCAAAGTTTTCAACGGTTATAACTCACACCTATATCTACATCCATAAAGGAGCAGAAGTGTAGTATGACTACAAGTTGTTGAAACAATAAGTACCCATAGGCTTCAAGGGCCCACTAGGCACATAACAAACATAAAAAAAAAAGTAACAGGAATAGAAAGAAAATATTTTATGAAAGCAAATAATCCAACACATGGAGCTATCTACTAAGATAGAAAAAGGAAGATGAGATTATAGAAATACAGCTAGCTAAAACTAAATAGAAGGATCACATGTAAGAAGAGAACCACCTACACAGGATCCTGGTAGAAAAATTAAAATGATCAATAAAAGGATAAGATAAGACATATAGAAAAGGATAGTAAGGTAAATCAGATGGTGTACTAGTAACCTCAATATATAAATAGGAAGAGAACATAGTTAAGTGATAAGACACACATATAAACCACTTGAAAGAATGGACCTTAAGTAAATTTTAAAGTAAAACTAAGAATATGTCTAAAAAGTATATAAATAGTATAAAAAGAGTTATAAATACTTCACACTCTTGACCTTATGTATCCACATACTATCGGGGGTACAATGATATAAACAAGTTTCATAAACAAAAAAAATGATTTTCCAGTTCTTGTGTAAGTTCCTCCTTCAATACCCGTAGGTGCAGCAAGAACTAGTGGAAGGGCTTCCCTTAAATTCCTCTACACCACTAGAAGCCCCTCCTCCATCGTGTTCGTCCCTGGATCAATATGGTCCATATAGGTATCCCAACCGATTACAAACCTCTAGCGTCATGGGGAGAATCATAACCTGGCATCTAATGCCCTAGTATAACAGTATCAAAGAGCCATAATCTTGGCAGCTCAGGACATACAATGACTCAATATCCTAGGGTAAAAAAGATCCTAAACTGATAAGTGTTATAAGTGTAGAAAGGTTGTACTCACTACTAAGCGAAGTTAGACTCAAGTGCTACCATCTATACACATTGTAGAGCAAAGTAGAACTCAAGCAAAAGCATAAGTATTAAATTATAATAAATGGTTCAAGGTTGTAGAACCTGCTCTAAACCAAGTTGAAAAGGTGGTACCGGGTTCCTGGCACACAACTAAGTAAAAAACAAGTAGAAAAGTAAATTGTTCTTTTATTATTAATATTAAAAAATCCCATTTTATTCAGGTTTTATCCCTTTCACTCTTTATTATATGAAAATCATCCTCGACAACCTAATTTTTGAAGAAAATGGTGATAACAGGCCCCGACCCCAAATGCACTCTCATAACAGGACCTCACGAATCCCCGATATATGAATGCAGCAACACAGGCAATATCTACAACTAACCTATGTTTTGTACATAATAAACTAAGCTACACGTAGCAGTATAAGACAAAATCCCAAACCCGATGAGAAATCCAAAAATCTGATGTACACGTCTATATTCTAGTACTTCCAGAGTCACACTACGACTACTAGAGTAAAGGCATAGCATACACCGATCACCAATAGAGAGAAAGAGATGGAGTAAAATCGATGAAGTGGTAAAAGTTCATGGTATCAACCTAGAATTCCTATCCCATAGGTTCTAATTAGTGAAATTACATAAGTTATATATAAGGTGTAGCTCACAACGATTAGCTTGAATGATGGAAAACTACCTCAACAACTCCTTAATTGGCAAAATATTAATCCATTTGTCAAGACATGTCCAATGATATTAATAACACTAAATTTTGCACTGCCTAAAAAATCAAGCCTAAAACAGCCCATTCGACACACTAATCACACCCAAAAACAAACTTCATCGGAGTTCCCAAAATAACATGAAACTCAATTTACAACATATGAGCATAATTTTAGTGCGGGAGGGGATTCAAATTCCCTAGAGAAGAAATGAATAAAATATAACACATTGCGAAACCTTACAACAAAATAACAAAGATTTATATGCCGAAAAACAAACTGAAACTCAATTACAAAGCAAACCAAGCTCAGCTCCCTCAATTACCAACTAGAATAAACTAAAAATTGAGGAAACAACAAGGAATGCAAAGCTTGATCAAGATGCCATTAATGGTTGAATTTAACTATTTTTATGGAAATTCAAGAGGGATCCTACCCTACAAAGACTAAGATGCAGATTAAATGACAAGACAATCTTAACTATACTTCTCATACGATTCTAACAAGATTTCACTGAGAGATGGTTTAACGTGAGGAAAAATAAAGGGGAGAGTCTATAAAACTGAGGAAATGAGAAATATATAGTTCCAAGAAACATACCTTCACAATTATGTGGTAGGGTATCACCATTGTGAGGTTGGAGGATATTGCTAATCGTGATCGCAGTAATGAGGCTCATGGTGTAGAGTAGAGAGGTTGGGAGTCGATGTCTCATAGAAAGGTTCTATAATCATAAACATCAAGGTGGATGCCCATTGTGATCGCATGACATGCAATCACGTTCACAAAGAACAACATGGACATGGACCAGGTGCAGGTTTGTCCACAAAGTATAGATTTTTCTAAATACTCTAAGCACCACACGAAATGTCTCATGAGTCCGATAAATTCAAACGAGATATGAACAAACACGTGAAATGGCATTCCATATATCAATGGAACAGTCAAAATTTGGCTCTAATTTTGTTTGGAAGAAATGTTGACCAAGTCAGCACTTAGGACTAAAAATGCAAAAAAATCATCAAAAATACCAGAAAATGTAACGGATTCCTTAGGAAGAAAATAAACATCTTTCCTAACACAAAGTTGACACTCTGAAGTTGGTGCCACAGTCAAATTTAGGATACGTTACTTTAATCATTAAATATTGACCAAAATAATACATTTAACTACCAGTCGACTAAAAACTCGCAAAATATATCAAAATCACACTTAATTCTCCTAGATCCGGCCCAAGGGTTCACCTAGAAGAAAATTCACATCCTGGAGAAAATGGAACTTCGGAATTTTATTCCTGGATCTCCTGGAAGAAATATTGACTAAAGTAAATGAATACCTAAACCCAAGAACTAAAATAAGGAATTCAACATAACACTCGGGCAAACCGCCATGGAACCGAACTACGGATCCAGTAGGTGATTAATGAACCGAACTATGGATCCCAGTAGGTGATTAATAAATTAAGGTAGCTACTTTAATTCTCTAGAATGCAAAAGGTTATTACAACATCCACTAGTAAAAAAGACTTTAATCCCTAAAAGTCAAAATAGATTAAGGAGAAAGGATGAAAAAGACGCCCACTAAGGAGACCAAACCTAACAAGCCTACACAGGCATCCATAATGAATTTATTAACTAGAAAATATATGCCAATAACGTAACCACAAATGATATGAAGATCAAATTCAAATTCCCTTAACTAATTACCTTGTACAAATCATAAGATCTCTCAAAGATAAATCCAAAACCGAAGTCAACAATGTCCTGCAGATCACCCTAAAACTCACCATTTACAATACCACAATGCTTCATTGAGATGAAACTGAGAAAGCCACGTAATTAAAACCGCAGAACAAACCCAGTTTATATATCCCCAAATCCTAAACTATCCTCCCAACTGCTTAACTACCCTGATTGTCACAGTCCATCTACACCACATCATGCGACACTATAGATTAGCCACAATCCTCTGAGAATCCGACTAGAGATGACCAATCTTACTATCTAGGCAATATTCACTATGCTACTACATCTAGAGAGGCTTCAAACTTCTTCATCATACTCCAAAGACATCTAGAAACCAGCAACGAGACCTCTAGTCAACGACTAAGATTATCACTCTAAAATAATACCATAACAACTAAAACCATGCACCACCAGACCGACTCTCAAAAGAAACACCAATGCATACTCAATACTACAAGGAAAGATAGCCAAATAGAACTAAAATTATCTAGCAAACAAAGACAATCACCGAGTAACTAATTTTAAAACCTTTAGCACTTGCTAAATGGCCTATAAATCATCATGCTATAGCATACC
>JBDJHY010570630.1:0-16659 GCA_039654485.1 Withania somnifera
ATTTGCTTAGTCAGTCCAAAATATATGCATTCACCTGAAATACTCACCAAACTAACATCAGAAGTGGACATAATGATGCTGAAACACGTAATTTAACTATGCATTTGGATGTAATGAGTGGTGTTTTGGCCACTCATCAAGTATCCAAATATTTGTTGGTCCCCTTGTGCAGCCCACTGTCTAAATTTGATAATGAAAGACATTGGAGAAATGCCTAAAATTGTAGACTTATTTACTTTTGCTTCTAGAATCACAGTGTTTGTTTATAACCGTAAATGGATTCTTAATTGTTTGAGACAAAGGCCAGGGTGGAAAGAAATTTTGTGTCCTGCTGAAACAAGATTTGGTACCACTTTTATAGCTCTACAAAGTCTTTATGAGCATAGAGAACATTTGGAAGCCTTGATCACTTCTACAGAATTTAAGGATGAGTTGAAAAGGGCTAAAGGTAAAGAACTTAGATTGATTGTTCTTAATGACTCATTTTGGAATAATTGTTTGGTCATTGTAAAGATTATGGGGTCTGTGATACGTTTGTTGCATATATGTGATTCTGATGAGAAGTCTTCATTGGGATATGTGTATGATGGTATGTGGAGAGTGATTAATGACATTAAGAATTTGTTCAGGAACAAGGAACACATGTATGTGCCATATGTCGATATAATTGAAAAAAGGTGGGATGCTATGTTAAAAAAAGATCTTCATGCAGCAGCATTTTGGTTGAATCCTGCATTTCCGTATGAGCCAAATATCTGTGTAGTGTGCATGAGGTTTGAAAATGTGTGATAGAAGTAAAGAAAAGGATAGATATAGAGGGACTTCAAGATGTAATGGAAGAGATAACATTATTTCGGACAAGAAGTAAACGCTTTGGATATTAATTTGACGGCAACACATGTAACACTTCTCGTCCATGTAATTTTTAATTGAATAACAATTTATTTCTTTTTAGTATTTATCTTGAGGTTCTAATCTTATGTATTTACTTATTCAAAAAAATTGTGATGTTGCAATGATGATATAGGTAAATGGTGAAGGATTTTTGGTGGTGATGCTCCACACTTGCAAAAGTTGGCCATTAGGATTTTAAGTCAAACTGCTTCGTCTTCGGGATGTGAGCGCAATTGGAGTGCATTTGAGATAATTCATACAAAGAAAAGGAATAGATTGGAGTATCAAAGGCTCAACGATCTTGTATATGTTCACTACAACCTCCGCTTGAAAAATGGGTACTTAACATAAATGTTTATACTTTATACATGTTATGTGGTTATATTTGTTTTGGTTTAATTAACATATCTTTTTTAGGGCCAAGAATAAAGATAGATTTTTTGATCATATTGATTATGAGTCAATTGATAAGACGGATTTCTGGATACTTGAGGAGGAACCTGAACCAGAACTTGACTTTGATGAGTTAGAAGGAATGATGCAAGGAGAATCTCCAAATAATGTTGAAGGAGGAAGCTCTAATCCACGTAAGATATTTTTATATCTCTTTCTTTTGTTTAAAAGAGTTGACTATTGGTTTGATAACTTCTTTATATATTGGTATAGTATGATGTTTTTATTTTCATTGATTGTAGGTAAAAAAAGCTCTACGAGGCTAGTTGATGAACATGAGGATGATGATATCATTGAGTTACCGGATTTTATGAATACAAATACAAATGATGTTGGTGATGATGACGATTCATTTAGGGCGCTAGTTGATAAGGAGAACTATTATGATTTTCTAACATATTGGTGGATTTGAATGTTATGTTATTTTTTTGGGTTGTGTTTTATGGTTTCTTAGACAATGTTATGAATCTGTAAGTTTTTGGTTGGGACTTCTTGTGTATTTGGGACATTTTCTGAATGAGTGTATATATGAAAGATGAATGGACTCTAAATAGTAAATACAACTGCAGCAACCACTGTGCTGCTGCCAGTGTGCGTGCACTAACCACTGTGTAGCAGCCAGCTGCAGCCACTGTGCGTGCAGCAGCTAGTGTGTGTGCAACAACCACTGTGCAACAGCCTCTCACCTTTTTTCCTTTTGATTCTGTATTGTTTTAAAATATTTGCAGGCTAGTTCCTTTCTGTGATGTTCTGTTTCCTCAACTCTCTTTTATAGTTCAAAAGAAAATTGGACATATTTTTTGTGGAATATGTTGTTGAATATGTTATGAAATAGTTCAAAAGAAAATTGGTTATGTTGTGGAAGATGAAAGTTGTAAAACAAAATTGGACATATTTGTTTATCCCATGAATGTGATTTAGCCATTTAAGTTGTCAAATTAAGTGGTTCCTTGTTGCTACTCTTTGTTGGTCTAGGATTTATAATATTAATTAATTTATTACATTATTATGACGTCATCCGAGTCAAACGAGTTTTTACGTCTGAGTCAACCGGTCGGACCCATTGACCCCCGACCCCTGAGCTATCCGAGTCTGAAAATATTTCCACGAATAACTAGAAATTTTGAGTAGTTGATTATGTGGATTAGGAGTATAGAGGCATACTTCATTTCCCTTTATTTAGGAGACAACAACTTGTGCTGATTTAGCTGTGATTCTGTAAAAATACTACTTTAGTGATTAATAAAATCTCTTAATTACCAAAAAAAATTAGTAATTTAGTAATAGTAATAAAACGTAGTAGTAGTATTTGTAATAATAACTAAAAATGATAATTATAATATTTTAATAATAATAGTAACAATAAATAAATAAATGAATAATAGTAATAGTAGTGGTAGTGGTAGTAGTAGTAGCAGTAGTGCTAGTGGTCGTGGTAATAGTAGTAGTGGTGGTCGTAGTAGTGGTAGTGATAGTAGTAGTAGTGGTAGTGGTGGTAATAGTAGTGGTAGTGGTAGTAGTAGTAGTAGTGGTAGTAGTAGTAGTAGTAGTGATAATTAATACGAGCACGGATAGCACCTGCCCATCCTAGCCTTTCACACGGAGTCAGGCAAAAGAAGCTGCAAGCATTACTAGTGATCATGCGGAAGAGAGATGCTTGAGAAGCCTTTTTCATGCCATGTCAAGGGATATTCAATCTATGGGAAGCTTGTGAGTTGCAAGATGTGAAGAGTCCAGAACATGAGAGGCTTAATTGAAGTTCACTGAACTTTGGGGGTTGCTGTGAAGATGCCAACACTTTAAGGGCCAAAGTGTTATTATTGCAAACTTGTAATAGCTATAAATACTAGAGTTTGCAGTAATTTTCAGTTAAGAGATTAATGAAATATTTGAAATCCTTGAGAGAATTAGTTCGAAGCTTTAGCATAGCTTTTAGACATCATTTAGTGTAACTGTAGTGCGTAATTGAGGGTGGATTCCCTTGGTTGCTAGATAACTTCTTTTAGACATTCAATCGAAGGATTTTCTATTTGTGGATTTAAATTTAATTTTTCGTTGATTGTGTGTTTGGAGTTTATAGTGATTCACGAGTTCAATTGAAAGATGAGGGTAACCAGTCTCTTGTTGTTCATAAACCGGTGAGTTTATTGTAAATTTCCACATATCTTTTCTCTTTGTTTCTTTCTCCTTTATTTTTTGTAAGCCTCGTATATCGATCCACATCATTTGGTATCAGATCTTAGGCTAGTAATTTGTTCCACTGAATTACGATCCTCAGTTCATAAACAAAAAAAATTCAAAAAAAAAAGGGAAAATTTTAAATTTTTTTGGAAATTTTCCAGAAATTTTGATTTTTTGTTTCAATTTTGTGTCTCCAGTGTTACAATCTTGCTTCCCTAGTGTTTTAAGTCATGAGTCTTCAATTTAGGGTCAATCCAGGTTGTTTCGGGGTGCTCACCATTGTTGACATTGAAGATAAAGAACTAGGGTTCGTAGGGTTAAAGTTTCGGGCGTGTTTTATGCGTAGGAAGTAGTGGGGTTAGTTCCCCATAATGAAGGGAGCATGTAGCCGAAAGTTGGTGTGAAGTGGGGTTCGTTTGAGGGTGGTTGGGTATTAGAAGTTACAAGTATTCTTGAGTGTTCTTTCTATCCTTGTGTAAAGAAGATAGAGTACTAGGGCGTCTGATCTATCATCCTCGAATCGAAGTACTATTTTGGTGTTAAAGTGTTAATAATCTTCTTTTCCAAGTCGTTAGGACCCTAGATATCAAGCTTCATTCAATTTTGGGTTGATTTAAAGAAGTTTGAAATTTTGGTATTCTTGGTGTGGTTCGTGTCTTGATCCATGAAGATCTTCAATCTTGGTGTTGTTTGATCCATATTAAGTGTGTTTTGAGTTGAAAATAGTGTTAGTGCACATGAAATTACCAAGTGCACGTGAAATTACCATTAGGGGTAAGTACAAGGTGACAATTACAAAAGGGGGACCACAAGGCAAAAATCCTATGCAACTTTCTGAGTTGCTGCCCAAGACGGCAACAGCCACACATAGGACGACAGACCACCCTCCTAGATGGTAGCCAAGGCAGGTGGGACGGTGGCCTACCACCCTCTGGGTGGCAGAGGGACAGTTTTGAGGGCTAATTTTCTGCCAAAGACGGCGGAAGGGGTGCCTAGACGGTTGTCCGCCTTCACACACGACAATCAATATTGATCAAAATTAGCCCCAAACTTGTTCTAAACATCTTGGAATCCATAACATTCAACTCAAATCAAGGTGTACTTCTATTGTTTACGTTTTTACTCGTAGTTTCCTTTCTCTTGTTTTCGAAAGCTATTTTACAACTAGTAATTAGTCTACTTAGTTGTTAATTAGTTTTTAAAGTCCGTTCTTTCATACTATTTCATTAGAGATTTTATTATTTGCATATTCTTTGTGAGTTCTTGACTCAAGTTCGGTTGTTCCTTAAAATATTGTGTGTATATAAAGATCCATTCTTCCACAAAGCTTGAAAACCTTGCGTTGTTTGTGAATAGCTAGTTTGCTATCAACTTTGGGATGAAGCCAAGAGGTTAGTTGAGCGATACATACGAGTGAACGTGAGGCTTTTGCTACTAAATTGGTTTGCTAGTTTTGTAGGATACAATGTCACAACAACATTTGGAAATAATCCAAGAAGGGAAGAGCTCCGAATATACCATGAAGTCTTTTATCAAGAAAATAAGCGAAACTTTTGGAGCCATTGCAAGTTTAAGTGCTAGGATGGAAGCTTTGGAGAGATATAGACACTTCTCCTACAATCTCTCCGGAACAACTGGTGGAGATGAGTAGACAACGGCAGTGGAAGACACCCATAAAATAACCCACCAATTTCCACACAAATGCCAACCGAATCCCGAGAGTCAGGACTCCACACCCATATAAAAATCCACCCACACTACCACCCACTCCACACTTATTTGAACACCAACCATTTTATCCAAAAATGACCACCACCCCACTTCTAAATACACATCACTAAGACCGTTTGTAAAACAACCCATCATGTGAACACCATGACGAGGGGTATGGTTACGGAGTGTTTCGGGGGATGATGGTTGTAAAGACTACCATAACTATGGGGGTAGACAAGAAGAGTTAGGGGTCGGGGAAGGAACCAAGGCCACAAGGCAGAGGAGATAGGAACCAAGGTATAGGGGATAGGATGAGAGCATGAGAGGATCAATATGGAGGAGGAAATGAAAGAAGAGGTGATACCAGGAGTGGATTAATACCATAAATCTTACACTACCCACCTTTAAGGGAGTTAGTGATCCAGAGGAATTCATTGCCTAGAACCTCCAAACTGAGAGGAATTCCTCACCAACAATGTAACCGAAGTGATGAATCCCAAATATGCCATTACCCAGTTCGAAGGATACACTTCAAATTTGTGGGAAGCGTAAGTATGAATGAGGGCTATGAATAACCACTTTGTGATACCTACATGGCCAAAATTATTAGCACTAATGGAGGAGAGGTATGTTCCACCCAACTATCTACTGGACATACTCAAAAAGGTGTATGCATTATACCAAGGTTCTAAAATCTTGGAAGAATACTATGATGAGTTCGAAGGGTTGAGAATGAAGGCCAAGCTTGAGGAGTCAATGCAACGCACAGTGCTACGGATCAACAATGGGCTGCGGGATGACTTCTCAAAGATTATGAGGCTTAAGCACTACCACGCACTGAATGAGGCCTTTCATGATGAAAATAAACTTAAAGCAGATTTGAAGGCAGAAAAGAGTTAGAGGGGCAAGGGTACTTCGTCAATGTGGAACAAAGGAAGTGCAAAGTGGAAATTATCCTCTAACTATAACACTCCGATGGAGGGAGGACAGGGAGTGCAAGACAAAGGTGAATCCAAGGCTTACTTCAAGCCTGAGGACGACTCCAAAGCCCGAGAAGGTAATGTTACTAAATCCCTTACTCTATTCTTCCATACAATGTCTTAAGTTTTAGGGTCAAGGACATATTGAAAGTGAGTGTCCTAAACGGCGGGTGGTCATAGCCTTTCAGGAGGGGTACCAAACTGAGAGGGAAGATAACTCTGAGGGCGAAGGGAGTGAGAGTGAGAATGAGAATGAAGAGGGTAGTGAGTGGAATGGGGGAACTATAGGACATACTGTTAGGATTATGATGAGAAGATTTAACCCTTTAGGTATGAAGATTCCCAATCCTTACTAGAGAGAAAACACTTATCGTGTGTAGTAAGGCATTTAATGGGTTTTGTAATGAAGAAAGAGTTGAATCAATGAGAGAACTTGTTCCATGCTTGGTGTAAGGTCCAAAAGGAGATATGCTCATTGATAATAGAAAGTGGGAGTTGCGCCAATGTGGTAAGCCAATCATTAGTTGACCATTTGCAGTTAACCACATAAAAACACCCAAACCTTTACAAACTAAAGTGGATCAAAAACAATGGTGAGATGAAGGTACTGAAACAAACCAGCCTCGAGTTTAGCATAAGCAAGTACCACGATGAACTTATGTTTGATGTAGTACCCATGCTAGCTTGTCACCTGTTACTTGAGAGACCGTAGAAGTTTAATCGAGATGTGGCTCACCAAAGGAGGACTAATAAGTACTCATTCACCTTTGAGAGGAAGAAACATATGCTTGTGCCTCTAACTCCTTACCAGGTAAGTGAAGATCACCGCTTGATGAAATAAATGAAGGAGAGGAACAAATTACTTCAAGGAGGCGAAAGAAGTAAAGGAAGTCAGCAGTCCATTGCCACTACAAATACCATGGTATGTATGTTAGATAAATCTAGTAAGTGCTTAAAAAGGATTGATGAGGAGCGCGACTTAATGTGCCTTGTCAACACTAGTTTATTGCTAACCGCTAACTAAGATACTAGAACTTTGCCTAGTATTCTATCTTCTATCATGTAGGAATATGCTATTTTATTTCCTAAAGAGATGTTGAGTGGGTTGCCACCCTTAAGGGGCATTGAGCACCAAATAGATTTTGTGACAGGATCTCAAATCCCGAACAGGCCAGCATATAGAAGCAACCCGGCTGAGACCAAGGAACTTCAAAACTAAGTGGAGGAGTTGTTGAACAAAGGCTTGATCAAAGAAAGCCTTAGTCCTTGTGCTATTCTTGTCATTCTTGTTCCTAAGAAGGATGACAGTTGAGAATGTGTATGGACTGTCGGGCAGTCAATAAAATCACTATAAAATATCAACATCCCATACCTCGGTTGGACGACATGTTAGATGAACTCGGGAGATCAACTATTTTCTCAAAAATTGATCTTCAAAGTGGGTACCATTAGATTTGCATGCGATCGGGAGATTAATGAAAGTCAGCCTTCAAAATAAAGTTTGGGTTATATGAATGGATGGTTATGCCTTTCGGATTAACTAATGCACCGAGCACTTTTATGAGACTCATGAACTACATTTTGAAGCCACTGATAAATGAATGTGTCATTATTTATTTTGATGACATACTTGTCTATAGCCGATCATTGGAAGAACATCTGCAACACCTGAGAAAGGTCATTGAAATATTATTGAGAGAGCAACTTTTTGTGAATCTCAAGAAATTTTCCTTCAGTGTGAAAAAAAGGTTGTGTTCCTCAGCTTTGTTGTGAGTACTGTTGGGGTAAAAGTTGATGAAGAACAGATTGAGGCCATTAAATCTTGGCCAACCACTTCCAATGCTACCGATGTCCGTAACTTTCATGGGTTGTCTGTTTCTATCGGCGATTTGTTAAGAACTTCAGTACCTTAGCTGCTCTATTGACTGGGTTGATAAAAAAGGATGTCCTATTTAGTTGGGGAGAAGAATATGACAAGGCTTTTCATGCCTTGAAGTCTATATTAATTTCAGTTCCATTGCTTCAACTTCCCAACTTTGAGAAGATGTTTGAAATCAAATGTGATGCTTTGGGGGTTGGTATTGGTGGTATTTTAATGAAAGAAGGCAAGCCCTTGGCATATTTAGTGAGAAACTGAAAGGGCCTACCTTGAACTACTCTACCTATAACAAGGAACTCTATGGGACTCCGACTTTGGTGACACTTATAGGAAACTTAGTCAAGAAAATTAGGTTAACAGGTTCCAGATGCATGAATGGTACTTGTCCAAAATGTAGTAGTAGTAGTAGCACCAGGTGTTTTGCAGGCACTAGCTCACACGTTGTAGTTGATCATGATTACCAGGTGTTTATTTGTAGTTAAGTTGTTGGTTGTCTTTTTGGGACTCACAAATTGGCGCTTTCTGTGGGGACTGAACATATAATTTCCAGATTCTCGTTTGTTCCTTAAAATAGAAACACCTTCCATATAAACATGTTCAATACAAGAAGTAAAAGTACATCCGGAACTAGCCGAAGTATTGCCACCCTATCACGGGGCAGCTCTAACCGAGGTGGCAGAGGACGAGGGAAAAAGACACAAACCAGGCAGTAAAGTGCGATCACACCAATCGAGGTGATACTTAGACTACAATGAGGCCCCCCTCACTGCCGTTGAAAAGTTTTCCCAGGAACACCAGATATTATTAAAATAGTGGTGCGAGGAGCACCCTGAGGGGGATCCCCTGGACGATGTCTAACCTGGCCGAGGGAAGAGGAGAATCAGGAGGAACCCAGAAGACTTACTTGGAGTCAGACACCTCCCTCTTTTATGACGAACTTGGGGATAATGGCCCTAGTCGACCTTGGGGACCACCCCAAGGACAAATCAAGGAAGGAAACCACGGTGAGACACCTCAAATGAGTTTCATAAAAAATAAATTTGAAAAAATACTAGGGATCGATGAGATAAGGGATGTAATTACCCTTTTTTCTGAAAAAATAATAAGCACACCCCTTCCTAAGGGGTTCAAATCACCGGGCATAAAACCATACGATGGAAGCACCGATCCAAGTGATTTTCTATCCAGTTCCATTTCCAGATGGTGAACCGGCAATGCAACAGGGAACACATGTTCCATGTATTCCCCGAGTTCCTCATACCTCGTAGAGAAGGCAAAAATATGGTTTGACGACTTGCCTAGGAACAGCATCACCCCCTTCTACAAACTGGCAGAGCTTTTTTACTCCCGTTTCTACCAAAAATAAAAAATGGTGAAGAACTCGATAGACCTTTTGGATGTAAAACAGAAAGGAGACGAAACCATAAATGCCTATCTAGAGCGCTTCACGGAAGAAAGCCTACATATAGAGCACAAACCCCGACCATCTCGTGATCTCAGCTTTCTTGAACGGACTCAAGCCCGGATACCTCTACACCGAGCTAAGGCACAACCTACCATAGACAGAATAGGAGCTATTCAAGGTAGTGTAGAGCTTTGCCACTGCCGACGAGGCCAACAAAAAGAAAAGGGAAGGAAACAGGCAAGAGAAAAGTCCTATTGAAGGTAGGCTCCAGCCGAAGAACGTATGGAAAGGCTGAACAAAGGGAGGAATGAACCCAAAATCCCTGAGGGTAGCATGACTCCACTGACCAAGACGAGGTCAAAAATTCTAACACTTTACTACGACGTGCTGAGGTCACCGCCGACACTACAGGAACTTCCGCACAAATAATCTCGGAGTTATTGGTGTCATTACAATAATGACCACGGTTATGACACCTAGTCATGCAAGGATCTCATGAAAGAGATTGAGGAATGCGTCAAGCAAGGAATACTGGCGCAATACGCCTCGGCCGCCAATGGGCCTTCTCGAAGTCATGGACGAGGTGGTAGAGGAAACTAGAGGTACTATTCAGGTAGCAGAGGTCGAGGTTAATATTACAAGAGGTGGGATGTGCCCCAGAACCGGTACCCCCAATACCGCACTCAAGGGTACCAAGGTCAGGGCAGTTACGCCAACCCCAACTACATCCCTATAGGACAAAACCAACAAAATAGAAGCACAGGCCAAGTTCCAACCCTCCCCCTAGAACCATCATAACAACATCACAGGGGTGATACATTTGATATTTAGAGGACCCTCAGAAGGGGTATCGCAAGCAGCACAAAAGACTGAGGCAAGGAGAATGCCCACCGAAGAATCCCAAGGTAAGAGATTCAAATCAGGGAAAGTCATCACTTTCTCTGAAAATGATGCCATCCCAGGAGCGATGCCCCATTCCAATGCCCTAGTAATCAAGATAATTATGGAAAATAGGGAGGTACACCGAGTGTATGTAGATAACGGGGAAGCAGTAAGCATCATGTTCTTGGCATGCTTTGAATAGCTCGGGATCGACCAAGGTAATCTCTAACAAAGCAGTCAACCCCTCCAGACGTTCACGCAGGGAGAGGTTGTTCTTGAGAGGACCATTTGGTTTCCAGTTACAGTAGGAACCTACCCTACTCTAAAGACCATGATAGTGGAGTTTTATATGGTAAATTCCCTATCTCCCTACAATATTATTTTGGGGAGAGACTAGTTAACCCCAACCAAGGAGTCTACTCATCGTATCACCTCATGATGAAGTTTCCCACCAAATATGGGATATCTTTCATTCGAGTTGACCAACAGATTTCACAAGAATGCATGAGAAATTCACTAAAGAGAAAGGCACCTAAAGTGAACAAATAGCAACTATAGGATGGTCCACCCCGTCCTCAAGAAAAGCCTCACGTCATCCCATCTGGGAAAGTGGATGATAAAGTGATAGAGGTTTCCTTAGACCTTAAATTCCCTAAAAGGAAAGTAAATATAAGCTCGTCTCAAAACTCAACCCTCCATCAAGGGATAATCACGTTACTATAAGAGTTCAAACACATCTTTGTCTGGTCCTCCTGGATATGAGGGGAACATCTCCTGAGATGATGGTTCGCAGGTTAAACGTGGACCCAACAGTCAAGACGGTGCAACAAAAGAAAAGAAAGTTCGTACAAAAAAAATCAAATTATTCGAGTTGAGGTAGAGCAACTGCTAGCTGTAGACATTCTCTTCGAGATGAAATACCCGACCTGGATTGCCAACCCAGTGATGGTCAAAAAGGCGGAGGGCGGTGGAGAATGTGCATTGATTACACGACTCTGAAAAATATTGCCTAAAGGATTGTTATCCCTTTCTAGTCATTGATCAGAAGGTAGAAGCGATGTATGGATATGAAATGTTGAGTTTCCTCAACCTATACAAAGGCTACCACCAAGTACTCATAGATGAGGCAGATGCCACCAATACAACCTTCATCACAGATTGGGGGACATTTGCCTACAAAAATATACCCTTTGGGTTGAAAAATGTAGGTGCCACTTACCAAAGGTTGGTAGATAAAGTGTTCACAAAGCAGGTCGGTAAAATAGTAAAGATCTGGGTAGATGATATCTTCGTCAAAAGAAAGACCATGGAATTAGGCTTAAAAGACTTGGAAGAAGTCCTAAAAATCCTGAGGCACACTGGCTGAGATTAAACCTGGCGAAGTGTAATTTAGGGGTTAGTTGGGGAAATTCCTATGGTTCATGGTATCCAAGAATGGATTGAGTGTAAATCCCTCAAAAATCAAATCGGTAGAGGAGATAAGATCTCTAAAGTGCCTAAAAGATTTACAAAAGTTAACAGGATGCCTGGGCTCGCTAAGTTGGTTCTTATCCAAGTTAGCTGAGAAATAACTTCCCTTCTTCCATGTTCTAAAGAACGCAAAAAAATTCCAATGGATTGATGAATGCCAAAGGGCCTCCGAGGACCTCAAAAATATCCAAAAATATTGCTCTCCCTAACTATACCTAAGCCAGGAGAAACGTTATAACTCTACCTAGCTACTGCAGGGGAGACAATCAGTGTCATCCTTGTCAAGGAAAAAGGGGGAGCTCAAAAGCCGATTTACTTCATTAGCTGAGAAAGCTCTACATGGAGCTGAAATGAGATATTTACCCATAGAAAAAATGGTGCTGGTACTCATAACAGTAGCTTGGAGACTTCATCCATACTTCCAAGCACACGCCATTTGTGTTTTAACAATCGTACCCATGAAACAAATATTGC
Source organism: Withania somnifera (assembly GCA_039654485.1). NCBI lineage: Eukaryota > Viridiplantae > Streptophyta > Magnoliopsida > Solanales > Solanaceae > Withania > Withania somnifera. The sequence continues at coordinate 12,332 of JBDJHY010570630.1, forward strand.
TGAAGCTGAAGCGTCTGGAAGGCTAATGAAGTGGGCAGTTGAGCTCAGGGAGCATGAAATTGATTTCCAACCTCGGAAGTCCATAAAGGGTCAAGCTCTGGCAGACTTACTGGTAGAGGTAAATCAACCCACCTTAAAAGCAACAGAACCTCGCCTAGGAGAATCGAAGGTGATCATAGAGCCCAAAGCTCCTCAGGACACTTTTGTCATGCATATAGATGGGGCCTCCAGCGAAGACGCTAGTGGAAATAGGATCCTTCTCACAAGCCCTAAAGGGGTTGGGGTATTGTACGTACTGCAGTTTAATTTCAAGATGACAAACAATGCAGCTGAATATGAAGTGCTGGTAGCAGGATGAGAGTAAAGCCGATCTCAGTCTTAAGCGATTCCCAACTCATAGTTAACCAGGTAAAGGGAACTTATGAAACAAAAGAAGCCTAGTTGAAGAAATACCTGGAGACAGTGAAGGGATTTCTAGGGAGGTTCACCTATTTTCAAATAGCCAAAATCCCACAAGGTGAAAACACTAGAGTAGATGCTCTCAGCAAACTGGCATCCTTTGAAGGTAGAAAAAACAAAAAGGTATTAATTGAAGACGTCCACTAACTAAGTATTAACGAAATCAGTATTTTGATGGTAGATGAGTTGGACAGCAATTAGATGATACCAATCATGAAATACCTCACATCAGGAGAGAAACCATCCAATCTTTCTTAAGCTAGGAGACTTCACCTCAGGGCCCCAAGGTACGTCCTAGATGACGGGATCTTTTTCAGAAGATCTTTCTTACAACCTTTTAAGGTGTGTGGGGCCCAATCAAGCCAATTATATATTATGCGAGATCCATGACGAATCGTGCGACTACCATCAAGGGGAAAAAGGGTTGGCGAAAAAAATCCTAAGATGGGGTTATTATTGGCCCACTATGGTTCATGAGGCATGTGACTTCATCTAGAAATATCTGAACTTCCAACTCTATACGCCTATTACTAGGCAACCCCAAATGGGCTTAATCTCAGTACAAAGTGTCTGGCCATCCGCCCAATGGGGATCGACATAGTAGGACCTTTCCTTGAAGCTCCAGGAAGGGTAAAGTTTCTGGTAGTAGCCATAAACTACTTCATCAAATGGGTAGAGGCAGAACCCTTAGGCACAATAATGGGAAAAAGGTCTTGAACTTCGTATTAAAGAACATCGTGTGTCGGTTCGGCATACCTAGGAAAATTATCTCAGACAACAGAAAGCAATTTGTGGATGACTTATTCAAATTATGGTGTGGAGAGATAAAAATCACACAGCACTTCACCTCGGTTGCATACCCCCAGGCAAACGAATAGGTCGAAGTCACAAATAGAACACTGCTACAAGGCTTAAAAACGAGGCTAGATAAAGCTAAGGGTCTTGGGTCAAAAACCTATCCAATGTCCTGTAGGCCTACAACACAACCTCGAGGACACATAATGGGGAAAACCTGTTTAGCCTAAGATATGAAACAGAAACAGTAATTTCAGTTAAGATCAAAGTGCCAAGCCCGAGGTCGTTGCACTATACCGAGTACTAACGAAGAAAAGCTAAGGTTAAACCTCGACCTATTAGAAGAAAGAAAAAAGAACACTGCTATCTCTGAGGCAAGATACAAACAAGCCATGGCCAAATATTATAATGATAGGGTAAAAAATACCCAATTTAGCCCAGGCCAATGAGTCCTGAGACTAAATAAAGCCAGCCGGGATGAGAAATGGGTAAGCTAAAAGCAAAATAAGAAGGCCCTTACATAGTGGTTGAAGCCTCCAAAGAAGGGAGCTACAAACTAGCAAGACTAGACGGTACTAAAATACCAAGGACCTGGTATGTAAGTAATTTAAAGAGGTTCCATCAATAATATACAATGCCTTGTGATTAGAGCAATATTCATGTATTAACAATACACCCTTTTTTATGTTTTAGTAATTGTAGTTGTTTTTTTATATATATTGCTATTGAATAAATCACTATAGGAAAAATCCCAGCCTGCAAAAGGGCTTACAAAAATTATTATTAAATCGACCTCATCAAAATAAAAGCTCGGTTCGGCAGAGCACCACAATCATTATTAAATCGACCTCGTCAAAACAAGAGATCGGTTCGGCAGAGCGCCACAGTCATTATTAAATCGACCTCGTCAAAATGAAAGCTCGATTCGACAAAGCGCCATAATCATTATTTTGTAAAAAATGAGAGCTCAGTTTGGCAGAATGCTGCAAATCACAATTAAATCGAACTCAGGATTGGGAGCTCAGTTCGGCAGAACACCGCAGATTACAAGAAAATAAATCTCACATCGATTAAATTCAACCCACTCATAAAGAGCTTGGTTCATCTTGGTTCCACAAAAATGCTAAAAACTTAAAAGAAAATCAATCTCACATTGGTTGACTAAATTTACCTTTCGCGAGAGCTCGGTTCGACCGAAGTGTAGAATAAGATAGTACTTGCTCAGTAACTTAGTTATATGCACATCAAAGTTTGGAAATTTCTTAAGTCGCAATAAATACAGAGGTATGAATGATTAATTTTATTTAGAAAATGGTGAAACTACCAATTCCAAAGGAAAATGAATCCTATACGAAGAAAGCTATAGATACAATGCTTATTTCCTAGCTATATATACAATGCTTATTTCCTAATGTCTAGAACTTTTCATGTTTTGAGGTGGTATACCTCATCCCTTCCCCCTTGGTGTGGAATAACGACGGAGGTAGGAGATGTCAAAGAGACAATAGTTGAGAAAGGACTGGACCAACTTATACTGGCCTGCATATCTGCCCTGAAGTACTGAGACCGCTTCTTCACATCTTCGTACATGGACAGAATGTTGTCCAAAATGTCCTTGTTCTCCTTGAAAGTGGAAGATGCCTCTCTATACTTGCTGGCAATGCTGGAGAGAATGACAGTCAGCTCAGCAACCCACTCCTCCACTTCGTCGAAGGTAAGCAATCCTCCTTCCTAGAACACTACCTTCTCATACTCCCTTATTTAATCCAAAAGTCGGTCTACCTCGGCTTTAGGGTGTTTGAAGTCCATCTCCCACCGAGTTGCCTTAGCCTTCTAGTAGGCAACGCTCTTCTTAGTACTGCCAACCAGCTTAAGGATATTGGCCCGCTGGGCCTTAAGCTTCTAGGAGAGCTCTTCATTATCCCTGGAAAGCTCTTCCTTCTCCCTCTTTAGCCTCTTTCCCTCATCACTAGAGGCTCTCAGTATTTTGGCCAAGCCCTGGAACTCGGCGTTTCAAGATAGCCGGGTAGAAAATACCTAATAAATTCACCTTGTTTGCTGAGCTCCTTATTTTTCTCATGGAGGAGCCTCCTAAGGAAGAAATTCTCCCTTTCCACTTGTTCAAGTGTGTAAGGGATGATTTACTGGAAGTGTAGAGTAAGAAGTATTAGAACTAACAAAAAACACGAAGTTAATTGGGGGGAACTCATTTTAATATTAAAGAGCCTAAGGCCAAAGTATTTACAGAGAGAAATAAGAATTACAAAACCCTACACTAAGCATTATCCCCAGCCTACAAAACCAACGAGATAGGCTCTATTTCCAAAATCGTCTTGGTGAATGACTGAACGGGCACAACGAAAGCCAAGCTCGGAAGGACTTCGGTGGTAGGAGCTGCCTCTTCAGCACGAGACCCAGAACAGGGAGATAAAAAATTTGCAACATCAGGGTCGGCGTCCACATCACAGGCCCTTAACTCCCCACTGATAAGGGCGAGGAGCATTGGGAAATATATCGGAGCAAAGGTAGCTCGGGGTGGTTCAGTATTGCATGGATCAGATCCTCCATAACCCTAGTCCCAGCTCTTACATCATACAAAAACTGATCAATTTGGATAGAGAGTTCCGGGTACGCCCTGGCCACCTCGTCCAGTACCACCTCCCTAGTTGCTGTCACTAATGAGCTACTCATGAAGTGACGTACTCTGAGAAGGCGGTGGTCTTGGTGATCTTCTCGAACAAAACCTTAGTGAATTCCCCCTGCCAATCAAATAAGGTTTCTTTCAGATGGCAGAACTCCTCTTCAGCGTCCCTTTGTCTCTCTCTCGCATCTTTTACCTTCAGCTCTGCCACCAAAGCTCTCTCTTCGACCACCCTTATCCTCTCTTTGTCAGCCTCCTTTTCCTCCTCAAAGGCCTTCAAACGGGTCTCTAACTCCCTCCGCTATGCCCTCTCACAGCGGAGTTCCTTGTTGGTGTCGCCCATTTTCTGAGCAAGAATGGATGCCGTCTTGGACAGAACCTGCGAGTAGAAAGAAAATCAGCCTGAATAAAAAATGAGTAGTAAAATAAGAAA
>JBDJHY010570738.1:0-12173 GCA_039654485.1 Withania somnifera
ACATGATGACTCAAAAGCACATGCAAGTGTATGTGGTCGTACAAGTAATACAGTAGCTCTTTTTGAGCTAGATGTCGAACCCATAGGTTCTTGGAATTATGAATTAGACTTTCGCTATGTAACATCTTAATCTACAATGCAATGTAAGAGAATAGGATAGGAGTGTGAAATTTCATTAGCTCTAATATAACTATTAACACGTAAAATAAATATGTAGTGGAATAACTCAACAAGATAGATATAAACAGGCGTCTCAGGGTTATGGAAATTTCACACACACCGGTGGTCTTAATCCTCACAATGGGACTTATTCTTGGATTTTTTATTTAGAGGTTGAAATTATGACTAGGGATTTATAGTCCTCGGGTCCCTATTTATGAAAGCACACAACTACTCTAATTGGCATGTGTTATATGACTTCCATAAACACATTATGCTTTCATCCCTATTAAACCAAGCGAAGCACTAAATACACTATCATGTCTTAGTTACTCATTATGTTATTAATCTCTAATTAAGGTTATCAACCTAAATACGCTACTTACGCACCTATTTCACTCACAAGAATATTGAATTCAAGAAATCTTGCATAATAAGAGTTGCCTCTAATAGTGACCAACAATTAGAAACACATTAATTACCAGGCATAAGAACAATCAATGTAAGAACACGTACTACTTTATATAAAATTTAAACCATACAAGGTGTGTTAACCATAACCCTAGTATAAGGAAAGTTAGCCTTTAAAGTTCATATTCAATTCGGGATATAGAGTAAAGATCATTACAATCCAAGAATTGAAATAAAGAGATAACCCTAGATTGTCTCCTATCTTCTTGCTTGTGTCTTCAGTTCTCATAGTGTTGCCTCCCTTTTCCAAAGCCAAAAATTTAAACTCCTCTTAGAAAAACATTCCTAATGCTTATATAGATGCTTGAGTGAAAAGACCAAAATGCCCTTAATTAATCCTACCTCGAACAGGATTTCAGTCAGTAGAACAAAGGGAATCATGACATGATCCTTATTGTAATAGAGGTCCCATCATGTCGTGATCCCTATTGTGATAGAAGTAACTTTCTTTCACTTTTTCCTACTCCATCCGGCTTATATCTGAGCTTATTCTATCAGCCTCAAATCGCCTAATAACCCTAAAAAATGCTAATCACATAGGTTAGCGAAACTTTACACGTATTTAACTAAAAAATACTCACAAATCATAAATATATTCTAAAAACAAAGCTAAAACATATGACTTAGGTTGCTCTATGACATGTAAAATAGCCTAAGATTAGTCGATTAGTTCACCCCCTTGCATTCATCCTTTTATAGATTCTTTGTACCCTTTAGGAATATAGGAGACATCGTGTTTGGTCGTATTTTTCTATTTGTACTTACCAGTGACATTGGGAGCTAAGTAGGTTGTGATTTTTCTATTCCTCTATGTATCTAATGGTGGGATGGAGCTCTATATTGTTTTTTTTTTTTTGCTTTAATTCTTTCCTTACTACCGTTTCCTACTTTTGTTTTAGTTGAGCTAGACACTAGGTATGTTTCCATGAACTTCTACTTGGACTAGAGGTGTGAGCTTTTATTAGTGGGACTGGGAACTTAGCCTTCCCATATTAGATTCTTTTAGTTTCTTATAGTTGTTCCTTACAATATGTACCATGTTACATGTTTTTTTCTAACTAGTGTTTACTTACTCACTTAATGTTTCTTGTATTTTGATTGAGCCCGATCGGCCCGTGATACCTACTGCATAACATATGTTTGTTGATCCTCATGGTACACTTTTGAAAAAAAAATTTGGTACATATACTAGTGTTGGTCTTTGTAGTAGGTGGGATCTTCTAGAGTAGGTTGTCTAGTGGATATCGGAGATCAAAGCAAGCTTCCAATGTCTAAGCTGAGCTTGTTTTGCAGCTATGTTGGGATTCTTCCTTATTGCGATCTCTACATACTGTTCTTTTCTATTTTACCTCTTGTTAGAGCTATTTTATATACTACTTTTTTATACTCTGATGTATGTTAGCACCATTTTTCATAGTCACAAGTTCTACGAGGTGTTGTATATATTTTTATTTTGTTGTTATATATTTTCACCCTTATTTATTACTGTTAATATTATTGTTAGTTAGCTACTGTCATCCCATTTCTTATTGCTTTGGGACAAGGGTTTAATTTCCTACTAGTCGAATCATTGGTGCAGTCATGATCTCTTTTTAAGGTCGTCATAATCTACCAATTCCATTGGGGGAGTTATCATTTAGAAGAGACAACAGTGTGCTGGGCAACAAGAACCATCACCCGTAGGACCTTCATATGTGGGTACTGAGGACAACAAGGGCACTACTGAGGCTATCAGAGCTCAACCACTTTGACAGTCATCTTCCCAAAGACCACTACATACCTTTTATCTCAGTCTCAACTTTCTCAGCATCAACTACCCACCCGTACAATACTACAATCCTGAGCCATACAACATATCTACAATTGGTACACAATGCAAATGAGGGAGTTGAAATATTTATGAAGAGGGTAGCCAAGTCAGAGTATTAGTTGTAGAAGACATAGAGGCCGTGTTATAGAGGGCGATAGCCCCCATTCTTATGGAGTATCAATAGTTCTGTGACCTTATTGTCACTTTCATTCATTTAATTGATTAGTTTTAAACATATATATTAGAGTTGAGAGACAAGAGGCAGTCCACCACTATCACATCACTTCAGGTAATAGTTACTGAGAAGAGAGTCAATATCAAAGCTTTGACGTTGATTGTTTATATTTTTTCTTAGCCATAATCAACTATAGCTTTAAGTATCCCTACTACCCCTATTTTAGCCCCTCATACTAGTTTTATTTACAATGAAACTACGATCTCTACAACTACTACTGATGATATTAATGCAGGAATTATGGAGGTTGACCCAATTCATGGTGGGAAGGATGATAATATGGATATCACCGTGGGTGATCCTAATAACATTAATTTTTGAGTGGTTGATAAGAGTCAAGCTGATGACCCATTTATTTTTAGGGATACTTCGATGATGCTGTGGGAGACAAGATTTATCGAGATAGAATTCATGAGGAATTATGTAGGTATATCTAGTAGACATCCCAAATAGGCACTAGTAGATTAAATGACCCAGAGACCCTGACAAATGATACGTATGACTTGATCAATCAAGGGGAACCCTCTAAATCTTTATATTTTTATTTTCTCTATTAGCATTAAGGACAATACCTTGTTTAGTTGTACGGGAATATGTGCTGGATATTTTTCTTATCTTTTGGATGTTAGTATTTTATACTCTTTTATTCATAGTTTGTATTTTGTTGTTGGTCTATACTTAACCAATTTCATTATTGTTGTATGGATGATTTTTTTATCTTTTATATTATTTATTTCTTTTTAATTTTTATGTATTTTTTAATTCAAATTTACATAGGTTTTTCCTTTAAATTTTTCATTCATAATCGAGTTTTAGTTAAACAAGAACTAGTTGGTGCCATTTAGACTCATTTGGTATTGTCATGATCATTATGCATCATTGAGCCCATTAATGTGATTTATGGTAAAAGATTTCTTAAATAATTTTTTTATGCATACTAGTGTCTTACATTGTCTATGATGTTTTAGGGTAATAGTTTATTTGTTGCAGTTGTGTAATTATTTTGGTAGATTTTCTACACCCTTTTAGTTTTAGAGGATGCTTTAAGTAAATGCACCATGTTGTGAGTTATTTTGAATGGATTATGTGATGGAGGAAATCCAGAACATTTTCGGTTGCTCTTTTTTCATACTACGAGAAATTGGAGAAATGAACTTTCTTTGATTTGTGAGTTACCTTATTTTCCTTATTTTTATATACGTATGAAGAGTTGATTGAGCTAGATTGGCACCAGTTTATCTTTGATATCCTCTTTGAAAGACTCATTACAAGCCATATCCCTATGTTCACAACACCCTTGTTGAACCAATCATCCTGAAGCACTTAAAGAGTCTATATTTAGGTTGAACACCTATGTTGGGGGTGGTGTCAAGGTGGGATGTGAAATGGAGTTGAGAAATGTTTAGGTTCATGATACCAGTCCCTCCTTGTTAGTTGAAAAACTATTAGATTAATTATTATTTTATTTTTTGAAACAACTACTCGACACCTGTAAATACTATCAACTTATTGTAATGTCATTTGTAGATAAGGATAAGTAATACAATAAAAGAGAAACACAATTATTGGGTCAAAAAAAAAAGATAGGTACTAAGGAGGAAAATATGTTATGCTTGGTGCTTCGAGTTGGCAGTAACTATAGCCATAAAGTAATCCTTCATAACCCGCATCCCACCTTATAATCCTGACAAAAACCTTTGTGATCTCTAAATGAACTAAAGTATTGAGGTAAAACATAAGGGTCAAGCTTATGGTGTTTTCCTCAGGTACAAAATCATTCATCTGAAAGTGATTCCTTGATACAGTAATCCCTTATGTGATACTGTATTATTTTGTGAAAAGGGGGATTTCTTTGTTTTGAGAGTGTGTTAGTTGAATGCAATATACTATCTAATGGGTGTTGGTTGATATCTATGAGAACAATCACTACTTGTAGATGCATTTTGTTTGTGCTTTAGTCTTGTAATTCATGGTATTGGTGATGAATACATTAAGCTTTGATATGTTTCATATGGGTTAACTAATGTTTGAATGTTAATGCTAGTTCTAAAATTTTCTAAAAGTACCCATGGTAGTTTTTATTGGTTTCTTGTTGGTTTTTGTTTATTCAAGGATGGGTAAACGTTTAAGTTGGGGGTGTTGATAAGCTGGCATATTACCGCTCATTAAGACTACTTTAGGTTATAAATCGATGTCCTCAATGACTTTGTGATTGTGTTTAAACTTATTTATTGTTATATTTAAATAGGAATTGATTATAGACCTAATACGTGATGACAAATGAGAAAGAAGTCAAATACTTAAGAAATTTATGCAAAAAGAAGAAAAAATTGCAAACTGCACAAGATTCGAGTAGCCAAATATGCAAGGCTATCATGGATCAAGTCTGTGTGTCAGTGAGCAGATAATGAATATCCTAGAGTAATAGTGTGTTCTGAAAAATGATTCCAATAGTGCAATGAAATATGTCAGATCTGCTAACCTCATCACATGTTCGCGATCAAATCATGCATCACTAAAGTTGCAAGTTTACATGTTGTCATTATGAGATGAAGAATGGAAATTGCAAGATCCGTGAGTCGTAAATTGTGTTAGCGATGGAAGCTACATGATTCGCACGTCATAAACATAATCCGGGACATAACTTACCTCTAAAATTATGCTCCGAGGAATTTTGAAAAAATGTTTTGTCAATGTTAGGTAAAATATAAAAGGCTAGTACTCATTGTTTTTGAGTAGTGTTAAAACCCAATGTTTTTCTTGATATTTCCTTATATTCTCAATAAAAGGTTTAGTTTTTTTACCCCTTTTAAACAATAAACTCTTGTAATTCTTTTGGTTGATATTCACATTGGATGAACTGAGTGTTCATTGTAGTTTTAATGGTAGCCAAACTATTGACTTTCTATTATTTATGAGTAGCTGAGTATACTTGGACTTTTTGTGTAGTAATGGGGTAATATTGAATACTTGTGTAATGATAAAATGTTGAATTGGAGCTATTAGGACTATTTGTATGCTTCTGGGTGACCAAGATCATTTTAGATGTTTGGTGGCCTTGTCTTATCTCAATAAACAAACAATCCTTAATCTCTCATATAATTGGGCCATGTTCCAATCCAAAGGAGTGATACCAACACTAACCTAATTATGGTAGAACCAACCAAACCTAAGAATAAGTCGATTATACATAGCCAATTTATCCTCATAGGATAAATTTTAAAACAGCTGCATAAAAACATAATTAGAATTTCTCATACTTGAACGATGAATTTGAACCCATACTTAGACTTTATAAAGTTTAAAAGTGTTCCCATGTTCAGAAAAGAGAGAACCACAACTCGTGGAATATAGCCTCATGATTCGTGACCCTAACTTGTACTATACAACATGAATTTTTAATATTGTTTATGTTTATCATGCATTTGGTTCAAAATCCATAGAGTTAAGGAGTACAACTCGTGTTTTAGAATTGTGCGAAATTTTAAATTTTATATTCAGGTAACACAAGATCACTCTCGCGAATTGCATAGTGGAATACCATGACTAATAGTATGGAGTCCTACGGTAGTGAACAATTCCAATTCAGCCGAGTGGTTCTCTAGGAACCACTCCACGAGTCATGGAGCGGAAAAGAATAACTTATATGGAGTCGTGGAACATGTTACATAATCCAGTGATAAACACTCAGTTCCCAACTAAGAGAACTGTACTTCACGGGTCATTAAATATCACTCCATGAGTGGTGGAGTGATGCTAGATAATTTCCATTATGCTTTAATGAAGTCTAGTTTTTAAAATTCCTTTCCTTTCAAAGCCTAAGCCCCTATTGTTTGGGGTTATAAATATGATGTTATATAAATTGTAAACGCTTATTGCATTCATCCTTTTGAAAATGAATCAAAGTAATAGTATTTCATCAAAATTCCATAAAGAAGAAAGATTAGGGTTCCAATAGGAGATAATCATCCAAAAGTTTAATCATTTGATTTCCTCCATCATAGATCATCTAATTAGGTACAATAGCTCTGAACAAGGACATATTTCACAGTTGTTCCCAATAACTATTTTTCTAAATAAAGTTTTGAAGATGCAGAAATACGCTAAAGTTCTTATTTATTCATTAAACTAAGTTTCCTTGAAGATGTAGAAATATGAAGTTTACATTATTTTTATTTAATTGTGAAAGTCCTAGTAAGTTAGAATATTATCTAAATAAAGTGAAGGCATGAAAGAGTTTTGATGAATGATTTAATTGATGATATTAAGGTTTACCTTTTTTAACTTGAATTGAGTATTGAAGTGTCATAATTACTAGCTTTTTACATGATTTTGAAATGATCTTGAAGCATGTTTATATTGGACAATTGATTTAATGACCCATATGGCCACATAGATATTTTTCACACTATCTAGTGTCTTAAAGCTTTCCAGTAGTAGCCCAAGTTCATTTGTGATCCCTAGGATCGGTAGTCCAGCTCTCTATCGGAGTAGTTCAGTTTAATCTTACTCTGCCTGTTTTAGAGCTGGACTTAGGTACTGGTAGACTTTAGTCAACTTTCCTTTAAGTCAAGATCAATATTGAATTCTGACAGTTCCATTAGCTCTGGAATGCTGACTTTTGTCTAGAGGGACCTTTAGTTCTTATTCAGAGGTCTTCCAATTAAGATTGAGCTGTTATGTGGAATTTTATATCTTTATGAGCTATGAATTAGACCAGAGTTAGTGCAAGGTGATCAGAGTGTCAAAATGGGATTTTGATGCTGCCATTATCTCTGAAACAGTTATTTTTGGATAAGTTTTTTGTTGATACACTTCCCTGGTTCGTCGTTGTATTTTTTTGTGTTGGTTGAAATTTGAGCCTTTTTTGGCCTAAGTGTTGACTTGGTAAAAAATTTTCCAAAAAGATCTTGTATCCATATTTTTACCACACTATTAAGTCTGGAATGTCTTTTCGAGCATGCATGTATATTTAGTTTTGTGGAATTTGTACTCTAAACATATCCAAGTGGTGTTCAGATCCTTTTCCCCTTAACTAGAATTGTTGTCAAAACCTGAAAATGGTGCAGGTTAGTTCCTTCTTCCTGATAATAGAGGCATGTATTACGGTATTAGAGAACCACTTTTTTCTTCATCTCGATTTCAGAGTTCCTCTACGCGATCCTGAGGTTCTACTCTCCTCTTAATTCATAGAGATTGCAGTGCTTCCCTACATGATTGCGAGCTCCTGTTTTATCTTCGTGGCTATCGTGAAACTTCCATACATGTTCGCAAGCTCCTATATTTATCTTCTCACGATTGTGGCCTTAGCTAACACTATCGCGAAGGATATTAATACTTCATCACATGATCGCTGCACCATTCCATCTAATCGCAATAATACACAACCTAGTAGTATATAAAGATCATCCTCAAAATTTTAGAACATTCTCTAATTCAAATATCCTAATTTTCTCTCCTATTGTGTGACTTTTTTTGGAATTTTTTCTATAAATTGTAGGGGAGTCTTTTTAAGGTTATCCTTACCTTCCTTATAATTTGTGAGTAGTTTCTCCTTCTAAATTTCAAAAGAAATGGTGGATTCCACCATTTTTGCCACTAATTGTGTTTGGTAAATTTTTCCTTTAACATTTCAGCTATTTTTTGTTTAATTCTTGTGCATTAGGTGGGGTCACACTCTGTGATAAAGTTGCATTAAAATTATTGTGCGTAATTCTTTCTGTCTGAGTTTCTTGAATTTTTGCATTATTTTGCACTTTTTGTTAATTCTTTCTTGGATTTTGAGGCCCTTTCCAAACTCATATTGTGCTCATTTTTCTAGTATGGACTCCTGATGATCTTATAGACGTGGTGACAATGTTTTATTAGTTCGGTTAGCAGGCTATGCAGTACCTTTATAGCCCCATTTTTAGACAAGCTTAGAAATTAGTATAATTAGTACCATCAGTCTCATATCCATTACTAGATTTATATTTCATCAATTTTAGAGTCATTCAAGGTCATTTTCTATCAATTAGGCTGATATTAGGAGATTGGTACGCTCTAGTCTTCAAATGATTGGTAGGCTCCATGGGGCTTCCTCTCGGCGTATAGCTTATAGAATTACATTGAATAGCATCCATGGGTTAGGATTTCTAGGGTTAGTTTGTGTACTTAGACTAATTCGTTACTCCCATTTTGTTCCTTCTTCCTAATTGGCATTTAGTATATTGTGATGCTCGTGGCTTAGTAGTATCCTTGTGATGGTCATAGGGTGCCTCTATTAGTAGTAGAACTCTATTATATGGTTTGGAGTTTAGGTATTTTCCCTCGAGTTTCGGATGGTGTATTATACGTCTAGTTGTATCTTAGTTGAGCCTATGTAGGGTATATGTTAGCTGTAGATATTGTTGTGACGTTGCATTCATTCTTTGAAAGGGAAAGGGATAAAGGCTCCATTTTGAGAGTGCATTTGGTGTTAGGGCCCGTACGACCATTTACCATAGGATTATTGAGATGTAGAGGATGGTTTCCTAGTAACATAACAATGAGAATTGATAAATTAAATAAAATGGAACTTTATTATAATAATATATGTTAATGGATCTTCACTTATTTTAGACTCAGTTGCATATCGAGCAACCGATACTACAGTTTTCCCTTGATTTGGCCAAGATTTCATACCATATCACTATGTACTATCACTTATTATTTATGTTAGGACTTGAGTCCAAATTTGTTCGGTAGTGAGTACAAGCATTGTAACTAGATTTCATTATCATGCGATAGTTAGTACAACTTTTCTATACTTATCATGCTTATTGAATTAAGAACCTTGAAGATTCGATCATGTTGGGGCACAGGGAGCCCTACATTTCTGTATATATGAAAGGATTAGACTATTTTTCGGAGACATTATATTCCAGATTATGACACTCCATGAGAGTATTATATTGGGATGTGAGATTACTGTGACGTCAGTGATTTTTTACATGGTGGGGACACCTCCATGGACCTTACCTCTGGGATGTGTGAGACTTTCTAAGAGGTATTGATCAGAGTAGGGATGCAGAGGGTTTATCCCTTGCATGGGTTCTTCTTACCGGTCCTATGGTTACTAGAGGAGGAACATACATAGGAATTGTTCCATTATGTGTTTATGGTACTTTTCTTTACTTTCTTGCTTCAGTGTACCCCCAATAGTATGGGATGCTGATGGGTGACCATAAATTTTGTGTACGCTGCAATTCTTATGGGGTCTTGGAAGTATTAATTTACTTATTTTATTGTTGTACTTACTATTTTCTAGTGTTAGTCTTTACTTTCAGACATTCCTTGCTATGGGTTACTTGAGGTATGGCTCTGTTTTGTTAATCGTCCCCTTATTGTATTTGGAGGTTACAAGTATACCGTCCATGTCCATATATTTCCACTTCTTGCTTTTCTTGCTTCTTTTACTGTAATTGTTTCTTTATTGCTGTAAAGACCTATACACATTCTTTCCTTATAACTGTGATCATATTCAATGTTTAAGCTAATGTTGATAGCTTATTGTCTGTGTAGTTAGATTCTCGTGTTATATTAGTTGTTTTTGTGACCATACATTTTCTTTGTCCTGTTATTTACTGCTTATATATTTATAATGTACCTAGTGGTCCCTCGAATCCTATTGGGAATTGGTTTCCTTTTTTTCACTTGAATTCATATTGCACTTGTGTTCCCCTTGTGCAGACCCAATTACTAGCACTTGACGTTGATGTACGGTTACCCGTACATGGTTCCTTGTTGTTTATTTTGGAGATACGGGGTGATCTTTGTATGTCAAGCTATCCTACTTTCTTTAACTTGTATTTTGTCTCTTTTGTATTTTCGGAGAGAGGCTTGTAGTATTGATTTATATTGTACTCTATACTTAGTGGATCTGTAAATACACTGATACCAGGTATTGAGGGCTTTTGTGGATTTTATTTATATTATTTTTGCTTTTTTAGTTTTATCTCCTTTCTCTTTACTTTAACCGTTTTTCCTTATTATATTCGATTATTGGTATAGTAGCCCTTCACATCGAGCTTCGATCTATAGGGTTGGTTGTCTTACTTATGGGATAATATATGCCATCATGATCAGAAAAATTAGGTTTTTATAGCTTGGTACCAGAGCTACATTTTGATTGTTGTCTGTCTAAAGAGACAATCTCTAATCGAACTCCACAGATCGATTCAGAGACATCAATGACTTATCTTAAGGAGGCTATGGTGACATTTAGGAATGTGACTCTCTTTTCAAATCCTTTGTCATGCATATATCCTAAGTAGTTTCTCGAGAAATCTCATTTACTGTCCTTACTCTTTCATAGATGCCACGTACGTGATCTTCTTCAGAAGATATTAGAGAGCCTTCTGACCCAACAGCTTGAGATACATCTCCAGTTCCTATTGTAACACCTATAGGGGCTACAATTATAATTTCGACTTTAGAGACCCTAAATATGCCTGTAAAACCTATTCCAACATCGGTTTAATTGCCTATTCTATATGTACTTGATGTGCTCCACTACTTACTCGTACATTTAAGGGGGTCCTCCTACAGATGAGTAACAGGGCAACCTTTGGTGCTTCTACTTCTGGGTACTTCCTGCAGCCATAGTTTCTCCCCAGTTCTGCCAGATAAGCCAACCCTTCCATTTCAGTTACCCTCATTCCCACTCAGGTATTTGCTATTATCGATGTGGTTCCCATTGGTGAACCTTAGTAGGCGATGAAAATTATGGAGCAGACACTCCTGACTAGATTATTTAGATTGAATCTCCCTAATTTCATTGAGGTTTTGAGGGAGAACACTCATTACATTATTGATGAGTTTGTTTGAGAAACATTTGTATTCTAGAGACTTACGGAGTAGCCTACACCACCTATCAAATGTGTGGTGATGTTAAACAGTAGTGGAGAGCCTTGTAAGTCTGTAGACTAGAAGGGTCGTCACAATAGACTGGGTGTGTTCTATCAGTTATTTATGTGGGCATTTGTGTCCACAACTAAACAGAGTTCACTTGAGAGAGAAGTTCAGATAGATAGAGAAAGGGATCGTTTTACATCAACTATCAATTTATTATATTGGATCATTTCCTACTATGGTAGAGAGAGTCCGTAGTTTGCCTTTGGTTTGAGGGTCGAACTTCATGAGGTTGTTGAATTATTGGTGTCAGAATGCAAGTAATTCCAGGCAGCAGTGGACCATGCTCATTCTATGGAGACCCTCTATCACTAGTCGGTTAGCACAGCGAGAAGAGGCACATATTGAAGGGAGGTTATAGTGGATCCATTTTAGGAGTCGTGGTTAGGAGCCATATTCTTAGGGTAATTCTAGTAAACATGTTCAGGCCTCACTTTAGGTTTAGGACCTCCTCAAAAATGTTTCTAAGCACCTTTTTCATGATAGTTTTCACAAAGTTTTGGGTCTTTCGGCTATACTGGTTAGTCAGGATTCGATCATGGTTCTCGTCAGAGTGGGCCATCAGGG
>JBDJHY010570848.1:0-16655 GCA_039654485.1 Withania somnifera
TACTTGATTAATTAGGTGGCTAACGGACAATCAATCCTTAGTCATAATATCAACCTCTAACTCAACAATCGACGGAATGAAGAGTTCACATTTATTGAAGTTCATACGTGTGTGTGTGTAATCCCATTGCCCTAGAATCATCGTAATCTTTATTTATATCAACTTATATCTTTATTTATTTATTTCTATCTTACATGATCTTTAGTTATACATTAATTAATACCTATTCTTGAATTCCCAATTTGCACTTTTAAGTTAGGTCCTCATATAGCTTATTTAGTTGAACTAATTAATAATTTACAAGTCCCTGTGGGTTCGACATGTGTCTCGCAAGAGCCACTATATTACTTGTACAATCGTGTACACTTGCGTGTCCAATTGGATGCAACATTGGTAGAAAAATGCACTTTTGGCTCCTTTTAATTTGAGGGGTCATTTTGAGTAAACGTCCTTGGTTTTCAGTTTTGTAGATTCCGTTGAGTCCGGAATGTCATTTCCATGCTATTTTCATAGTTGGATTTTCAAAATTGGACTCCGTTTGATCTCCGAACCCGTAATGGAAAATTCTGAAATATAGAGAATTGACCTGCATCTGGTGCAGGCAAAATTTCTCTTCTTGATCGCTCCCTTGCCCACTCGATCGCAATTCACTGATTAAATTTTCCTATGCGATCATGAGTCAGCTTCCGTGATCGCAATAAGGTAGAACTTACTTTACGCGATCGCGAGCCCACTCCACTCGATCATGAAGTATAATCCCCATACTCTATGCAATCCCGATCTAAAGCCACGCAATTGCAATGAAGGGTGTGACTGGTAGTTTATATAAATTCCTGCATGAATCCTATTCATTCTAACTCAATCAAAAACCATGAATTCTTTTGTTCCAAAGCGAAAATCCATTCCCTAACACCATCCCAAGTCCAAGAAAATTTTTCTCAATGTTTTCCATCAATTTCTACATGAATTTGGGTAAGTTCTTCTCTTCTTCTTCCTTAATTTTCTTAGTATTCCACCATTAATTGCCTATAGGTTGAGGTTGACGAAATCATCCCATAACTCTTTGATTTTCATATAATTCTTTGTTAATAGAATATACATTATCCTAAGATTATTAATTCATCATAATTCCAACGTTATACTCATAAAGATTGAATCTTTGACCCTTTTAAGGTCAAATCTGTCTGGGTTGATTTAAAACCCATCCTGCATTTGCATTGTGCTCAAATTTAGGGCACGAGTTCCTGGTAGCGTTGGAGACCCCGAAGTGAATTTTATTTTCAGCTTCAGCAAGCAAGTCCCGCAAGCCCGATTTAGGCCCAATTTTGGGTCCAGTCCGGAACATAGCATAAAACACACCGTTAGACTCATATTAACATATAAAATTCATCGATGCAAGTTTTAAATTATTTGGAGACTGTTTGACATCGGTTGGAGCACTATTTGTGATTTTGCAGCACTTTATCGTCAGCCGACAGGTAGGCTCCATGGGGCTATCTCTTGGTTTATAGCTTTAATAATTGTATTAAATAGCATCCGTGGGTTGGATATCTAGGATGTATAGCACCCAATACCATTCTTTCGTCCGTTCTATGTTGATATTGATATGTAACCCGAGTGATATGGGGCCTGAGACTTAGCATTGATTATAGATTACTGTGCAAGGCATATGCAGTGGATAATTCATGATTATATGTTGATATATATGTGTTGTTGATATATTGTGCATTCATAAAATGGAGAGACTGAGCCTAAGGCTCCGATGAGAGTGCATTAGGGCTGGGTAGTATCAACTTCTGATTTATGAGCCATGATGGCTAGCGGATGATTTGATGATAAATTTTGAAAGAGGTATAAAAAAATAAATAAACACCTTAATAATTACATAAGTAATTGTCTTTTATTGGTTTAGTTGTGACATTGTATCGAGCACCCGGTAATAGTATTTTACTAATTTTAGTCCAGGCTTCACCTCCTGGCACTGGGAAATGTATATACTATTTTTACTGATAAATGTTAGGAGTTGAGACCGTCGTCATACAGCAGTGAGTGCAGATTTTTTACACATGTGGTACTGGCGGTTGTGGAAGCATGATGATATTGATTATTGATGACCATAAGTGATACTACCATATATACATCAGCGTTAAATGCCTTGACTTTCCGTGTACGGCAAGTGGATATTACTGATATGATTTAATTAATATGAGGCATTATTTACTGGAGGGAAAATACTGATATCAGGAACTATGTGCCGGAAAAATAACATTTATATGAGGCACTAGATGCCAGCAGGATAACACTAATTCGAGGCACTATGTGCCGATTGTGATTTATTATGATTCTGAAAGTAGGATGTGAGGTTTTAGTGACGATCATATGTTTGTTACATTTTTGCACTTGTTTTCTTCAGTGTGCTCATAGACCGAGTGGGGGATCTATAGGTGAGTATGTTTATGTGTATGTTGCTCTTCCTTATAGGGGAGTTGCTAGTGTTTAATTGTTTTACTTTGTTATTTGTATCACTGTATAATTTTCCTTAATCATTACTTGTTGTTCAGGTTGTGTGGGATTAGTGCTTTGTAGTTTTATTCATTCAATTATCCTTTCACTTGAGGTTACCGGTTTACTGACCATGTTCTATCCTTATCTTCTCTGACTCCCATTTATTGTGTATATTTTCACATATGTTATTGCAAGGATGCTAGGTACGTTCTTTTTCATTGCCAACGATCCTGTTATGTGATTAGCTAGCACTATAAGTCTATGTGACACTTGTTTCGTACTTGAGTTGCTAGTATCCTATTTTTTACTATTTGCTTCTATGACCCTTCTTCTTGTACTCTGTTATTTACTGCTTTTATTATTGTTATGTGCTCAGTGGGCCCTCGAAGCCTATTGGCTATTGGTTGCTTTGGCAGCCTGTACTCATACTACACTTGCACATGTGCAGATCTAAGTACAGGTTTCCGCTCGTGATATACAATTAAATATTCATTCGGATCTTATTTACATCGGAGATTCAGGGTGAGCTTGGTAGATATCAACATGGACCTGTAAGTCAGACCTCATTTCGTGAGAAAAGTGGTGAATCCTCTCCTCCTCGGTAGATATCAAGTCTCCAGTGTTCCTAGACAAATCAATAAACTGGGCCTCACACTCCGGCACTGTCATAGATCCCTTCCTCAACCCCTTGAACTGCACCCGTGATGCCTCACGGACGCTCCTGGGCATGTACTAAGCTAAAAATACCTCACTGAATTGTCCCAAATGGGTGGAGCTGACCCTGGAAGTCTACAGGACTGATATACTCACCACCACCAACTGGTGGCACCCTCAAGTAGGTAGGAGGTGGTAGATACTCGCCACCACTGATTGGTGGAACCCTCAAGTAGGAAGGAGGTGATGTCTACCCCATGTGAGTCCAAAAGCTCTAAAGTCCGGGGACGCTCCTCACAAAAGTGATAGACTCATGATGATCCTTCCCCTGGTCTCCCAAGAATCTAGTAGGGGTGATCTATGGGATGTGATCCAGAAACTTTCGCCTATATGACAGGAGCTGGTGCTAGTGTAGAAGTAGAGGAAATAGCCTGAAATGGTACAATTAGTGGTACTCATAGTGGTTGTGCTGGAGATGCAAAGGTTGGGGGAGGTAGTGCACCCTACACCGCTCTCTAGGCAGAAGAGTTCAGCTTGTTTGTCGCGGTGCTGTCAAGCATCTGAAGCATCTGCCATAGTAGATCTGGAAACACAGTGGGTGACTATTTTATTAGATATGGAGGTGACGCAGGAGGTTCCTGCTGCTGTAAATTATATGGGGCAATAGCAGCTAGCGGGCATCCTCCCCTATCCCCTCCTGACTAACTAGATGAGGGTCCCGATTAACGGAGGATCCTCTAGTAAGGACCATCTATGAAAAAGTAAAGTCAAAGTAAATTCTAGAAGAAGTACGAATAACAACGTAATCATAGGATTCAAAAGAGGACAGTGTTTCCTAAGGTACGCCGCAGCCTCCCAAAGATTGGATGCGGATGTCTACGCACTAATCCGCAGGACTATATTGGGTACTTTCTCCAATGCAAGAGAGACCGATGAACCTAGGCTCTAATACCACTTTGTCATGGCCCAAAAATATGGGTCATGATGGTGTCTACAACCCTCCTGTACACAAGCCTAACCTAAGAGACCAGAGCCACATGCAATGGGCTATAAACACTCAAAGCAAGGCAATATCAGCAAACATAAGGCAGGAATATAAGTAAAGGAGGAAGTAGAAGAAAATGACATATAGCCCATATCCCAAAACCTGGTGTCAATGGAAATTGGAAACACTGTCCTCTTTTGAAGTACACAAACTACAAAAGTACTAGCTACACAAGGCCTTCTAGGAAAAAATAAAGCAAGCATTCATTAAGGAAATCACGATAATCTCGGATGGCAAACCTCACTGTGATCTTCGTAATCCGCTAAGTCTACCCCGTGTGATCGTGGAGTCTCTGATAACCCCTGCCAGTATCTGCACCATGAAAACGGTACAGAAGTGCAACATGAGTACAAAACAAGGTACCCAATAGGCATCATTAGGCCGATCAGGCTAAAAATAAAGTACAAATAAATAAGGTGAGGTAGTAAAATAGACCAATGGTAAAATAAAGCTTTAAAACTAGTAGGTAGTGCAGAAAAGTAACAGTAATCGGCATACTAAACTACTATTAGGGCATAAGAATTGTTCCACAGGAAAACTAAAGCATGGTAAACATGTACAAGCATGTAGCAACATTTGAGAACTCGAAATCGAAGAAAGTGAACGTACCTAATCTCCAGCTAGGCTATCATTCAACCAACTGTACTACTACACCCTGAATACATAAAATAGAAGGGAAACGCAGCTAGTTAAGTACAAGAAATAAACACACAAAACCTATCTGGCACCCCATACCACTGGTAAGTACAAATAGTTCAATCAAAACTAACCGTGGCTCCCCCCTTAAGCCCGATGGGCACAAATAATAGGAAAGTAGGAATACAAGGGTATTGGAAAGTAAATGAACACTTATCTCAAGGTATCAAGGCTTCAATATCAAGTACCAATAGTGCAAAACTTAGGCCTCTGTGACTCAGAGGACTGCGCCTCACAGTCAAGTGCAGGAAATCAGCTCAGCTAGTACCAATATTAGGGTTTGTTCCCCTGATACATCATACTCAACCATACAACTCGGAGGAATGCACCTCACACTCGAGTGCAAAGGATCTCAGCTAAATCAGAATCAAATTAAAGGTTTGTTCCCCAAATGACCTCACCTCTAAAACTAAATATAAGGTATAAGCTTTCACCATGTCAGTTAATCTGCCCCAAGGCAGATGACATGTCCCTCCCCAACCTTGGGTCTGCATATACTCAGTGCCAATAGAGGAAAACGGTATAAATCATAGTCTATGATCATCCAAAGGACAAAAACTAAGAACTCATCTCACAACATTCACCGTGTAGGAACTCAAACCAGTCAACATAGACCATGGCCACCCCATGGTAAGGCCAGACCAGAGACATATGATCCCTCATCCTCCTTTCCCCAATATGGGCTCTGAAACAATAGGTAAAAAGCCACAAGCCATCTAAGGGATAACATCTAACCTAAAGTACCTAACCCACTCTGTTATCCATAATAACAAGTATAGTACAAATAATAGAGTCTAAGAAATAGAGTAAGCCTTTCCTACCTACGAAACGGCGAAGATACTTGAAATGCACGCACCATAGGCCGAAAGCTTCAAATGTAGCCAAAAATCCCTGTAACTATCAAACTATGATTTTAGGGATTAAAATATGAAGTTTAAGACCCATGTTGCAAAATGCAAACCGGGTCAATAAAATTAGCCCCAAAATAGGTATGTGGGCCCCACAGCATGGAAAATCAAAATAAAAACATTGGCGCAAAGGTCTTAGCCCAAGGAACATGTGATTATATTTTGATCTTAATTGGACTAACAGAAGGTCCTCGATTGACCTTCAAAAGCTAAAACTTTAGGGAAAAAACCATGCACTAAGTGATCCAGGCGAAAATGAGCAATTACGTACCCAAAAAATGATCAATTAAATTCTAAAAGAATCCACATATCTCACAACAACAAAAAATCTATTAGGAAACACAAAGATGACCTATAATTAAACAAAATCCAAAGGATGCCATGCGAGCCTAACTAAGGAATTTGGGGAAGATCTTTCAAAAATGGTGTGGGAAATGATGGGAAGCAACCCTGCAATGAGCAAGAGCAATAATTCCAGCCAAGCATATGAACTGGGCAAGGGGAAGCTTGAGTTTTTTTTTGGAAAAATGGAGGAAAAATCGAGGTGAGCGGTGAAATGAACTGTTTAAGGCTAGATAGACACTTTTAGAAATACTCAGGTACCAATTTATTGGCCAATTGTGCTAATAAATCAGAACCCTCTAGAACACTGGCAACACTGGGAAGAGCAGGGGATACTTATTTATCAATCCAAACTGTCGATTTATCTGCACGCCTACACACTTGGAAAAATATACAGATGCCGATTTATCGACCTAAAAAATTGATAAATAGATATTCCCTAACAAGGGCCCCACCTGGAAAGTATCGATTTAATAGGGCCAAATGACTGATAAATCAGTCTGCAGTACACCAGAAAAACAACAGTTTCCAAGAAATCCAATAAAGGGCTCAAAAATGGAATGGGGTCCAATTTTCACAAACCAATAGTGCATTTTGGGTGGAAAACATATTCCTGGCTCAACGAAATCAATGAAACATCTAAAGGAGGTCCTTTGAGAGAAATGAACCCCAAAATCAAAAGGAGCTAATATTAGAACTTTTCATAAACAAACTCAAAATGAGATCGGACACCCCGGCAGAGAACCATTGACCCAACTAGTCCAAAACATCATTCTACAGTTGATAGAATTTTTAGAATTCTGATTTGATGCTCCGATCATCAAAAGACCACCTAGAATCAACAATGAGCTTCGGTTGGGCTGAATTTCCATAAAATAGCCCAAACTCAAAATGAAAACTGACATAACTTAAGGTCCTCCAGCAACTAACAAGACTGTCGAAATTTAATTTCGAGCACATTTAATAATATTTCACTCTCGAGTTCAACTATTTCAGAACTGAAACTTCAAACCAGGGAAACTGAGATACTAGGCAAATGAGAAGGCACCAAACTACCAATTCCAGTAAGTCATAAATGACTTGGGGAAGCAAACTGAAAGCTATAAACATTGTAAAATAAGCAAGGCAAGTACATAACTAGGCGTAGCAAACACTTGCTCCTACAGCTAGAGACAAAGTGAACCTAGAGCTCTGATACCACTCAGTCATGATCCAAAAATCATGTTATGATGACATCTATATCCCACCTTTAGACAAGCCTCACCATGGACTAGAGCGTTAAGAAAAAGGCCAATACAAAGTACTGAAATAAAATTAAAAAAAATGAAAAGAAGAAATAGAAAAAGGACATGGAATTGCATAAGAAAAAGTAAATATCCAGAAATCATATCTTCGTTTTAGAGCATCTATATGCAAGAACGCCAACTTCTCACGTACTTTGAAGTAGCTCTGATTTATCTCACACGATTACATCTGCCCAGATGACTCATACTAGGAGATGCATCATAAGAAGATACAAAGTGTAGCGTGAGTACCAATGACAATGGGTACCCAAAAGTCATTGTAGGCTGATCGGGAAATAGCACGCATAAAGTAGGGTAAAATGCGATCACAAGCAAATTGGTAAATGGAACACAATTAATAGACATAAAAGAGGTAACCATAGTAATACCTAACAAGTATGATAGAAGGCCAGCTGTCATATGTGAACATAGTAGGACTAAGTCATAGACTAACCATGAACAAAAAAACATATACCTCGAGCTCCTACATAATAACCAAAGTAAAAAAGCATAAAGAGGAATACAGGACCAATAACGACTAAGCTTATAAGAAAGAAAAACAAAGAAAGTAACCAATATCCTCAGGAAGATAGTAACAAAGCCCAGCTAACAACAAAACCTAACTTCATCCCATAGTACCGACAGGTACAACTAGAACTAAAAGTAACTCAAAGAGACTCCCAACCCCTAAAAATAACAAATATACTCGAAAGATCGCAATGCAAAGGGGTGTTGTGAAAAGTAAATGAGTTCCCACACATAGTCTCCCTGGTATGTATCCATGGAGGGAAGGACCCACGAAAGACTTCTCTGTATACCACTACTCCTCCTTTATACCTCCCCTTAGTCTATGCAACATAGTTGTGTCATAGTATTCAAGGTTAGAAGTTCCTTGGAGAAATTTTATCCAACGTAAAAAACCTACATAAAAAGTCAACTATGGCATATTATCATGGACAAAATGCAAAATCCTAGGCTCAAGTCCATCCATGTAGGCAAATCTAAGTCAGAGTAAAAAACTGACAGTCTCGATGAAGCAAAATTTATAAAACACAATGATCATGAGAAAATAGGATTAGATGGAACGAGAAAATAGCTCCATACTTCTCAAGGGCAAGGTAGTGGAAAGAATAAATATAATATATAAGAACTCATTTTTTGATTATTAACATGAAGAAATCCAGTTACTTTTTAAAAAGAACGAGTCATAATCACAGCACAGAAAAATCATTAGTCTAGATTGTCTTTAAAGCCGTCATAAAAAGTCCAAGGGATAGATTCTAAGATCTGACTTAGATAATCCAGTTTTGGTAAAAAAAATTGGTAAGTTTGCCTTGGATATGGAATTGGGTCGGACCATGCCTATGAAAGTCTACAGGACAATAACGTTTCCTTAGCAATTTTTTAATCTTTTTGATTGGCTATTTACTTCTGTGCTTTTTACTTTGAAATTTATGTTTGAGCCTGGTCCAATATAAATCTCATGGTTATGTTACCCTAACTTGTTTACATTCTATAATCCTGCATTATTTATTATTGATTTTTAATCTTTTTCTCCTTTTGCATGTATGACCTGGGCTTCAGAATCTGTTTGCATTGTATCATGGGCTATGACCCAATTCTCAAAGTGTGGGCTGGGCCAAGGCGAAGTCTTCCTCCTCCCCACTATCATTTGCATCTTTGTGTATTTCATTTACTTGTAAATTTGTATATGCTTGTATGTAATCTAGTAAGGTCCTAAGAGTGTAATTCTCCGAAATTTGGAAAATAAGAACAAATTTTTAATTTAAATTCTCTTGTCGTTTTCCTTCTTTTGCCTTTTCTTTAGATTTTGTCACTTAGGCAAATAATTATGGTAATTAAATAAAATCAATCCACATTTTTAAAAATTTATCCCAAAACTTAACCCATAAAAACAACTTTTAAGATATTTTATGTATTTTATAAACCACCAATCTTTTTCAAAATACGCTTATGCCTTATCTTTGAAAAAAATTTATTCTGAGGCTTAGCCAAAATTTATCAAAAGGTGATTTTCCAAATAGGTATAACATAAAGTTTTCTTTTAAATCACATTGAATGTAACTCAAATGGAATGTTCCTAAGGTGCCTTAAAAATCTTCCACGGGAGATTGTGGAATCCTTACCTAATTTTCTCTAACTTTAAATTTTGTTCGTGTTTTCAGAATTTAAAGTTAAAACAAAAGTTCTCTTAATTTCTTTTTAAAAAATTAAGTGGTGCTCTATGTCATTTTTCAAATTATTTTCAGAATTATTGAAGTTTTGGGATAATTTGACTTCTAGAAATCATTATTTTCCTACTTTTAAGTTAGAACCTTGAAACCCCAAAAGAAAAAAGAACAATATAAAGTAACACCCTCTTAAGTGTTATGTGCTGGAAGTAGTGCTGATGTCGTAAACTGTGTGCTGCCTGAATTTTGATTTCTTTTGTTTTGCATAGGGAAATCCTTTACTTTGTGTCCTTTTTTTTCCATAACACAATTATTCATCTTGCTCGGATAAACATCTTCTTGGATGGTTCTTCCCACACTTAGTGCAAGTGGGAAAAGTCATAGTATTAGCCCCAACATTATCTTGAGACCTAGTTCCAGAGGGCTTTTCTTTCTGAAACTCATGATTTCCAGATGTCAGAGCTGGTGCACTAGCTAAACACGAATTTGGTTTTTACGATGCAAAATTCGCTCGTGATGGCACCTATTTTCCTACCTTATAGATCATCCAAAACTAATAATGAGAAAACAATCTAAGTAACAAATGTGAAAGTAAACA
Source organism: Withania somnifera (assembly GCA_039654485.1). NCBI lineage: Eukaryota > Viridiplantae > Streptophyta > Magnoliopsida > Solanales > Solanaceae > Withania > Withania somnifera. The sequence continues at coordinate 10,224 of JBDJHY010570848.1, forward strand.
ATAATAATAAAAACCCTAAGACTTAAGATGAAATATCGTAAACTATACCTAAAATCGGGTTTCCACTCTACACAGCCTCTGTTTAAGAATTTATACAAGTATCGGTCTTACAAGTCTTCAAAATTAAAGATATTTCAAGGTAAGATAAAAAGATATCTGGAAATTGCTGGGAGACTAACAGCTACCTCTAAATATCTTGAATATATGTGTACAAGGGGAAGAGAAGGAGGACTCAAGATGACTCCGTAGCAGTACCATCACAAAAGTACAGAAAAAGAAAGAGTGAGTACATGAACCATGGTACTCGACTGGTCCTAATATAAAGAGATGACGTGTCATGACACAAAAATGGGTCATGATAGTGCCTATAATCAACCTGTAGGCTAGTTTACCCTGCGCCCGGAGCAACAAGAAATAGGCCATATCTGTTCTTAACAATAAATAATAAGTACAGAATAGTAAATATGAGTGGAAAAAGCATATATATAATATAATCTCAGCCCAAAACCTATCTCAATGTCATACGGAGCTATAATATTAGAGTATCCAAAAGAATAATACATCATATACAAGCTCCTACAAAAGTACAACTAGGACATGGACTGCTAATGACAAAATAAAGCAAACAGCAGCGAGAGAAATACACGATCAACTTGTACACTAGAAGCCCACTGTAGTCTCCGAGCATCAATGAATATAATTAGCACGATCACACCGTCTCTAATAACCCATATCAGTATATATCCACCACGAATATATTATAGAAGTGTAGTATGAGTACCACAAACACACGTACCCAGTAGGTATCATAGGCCGATCGGGCTAAAATAAAGTATAAGCCTAAAAGTGAAGGAAGTAAAACTGGTCACTAAGAGTAATTTTAACAGCAATAAAAGCTAGTTACACTACTGGAGCCAATAGTAGGTAAAGGTATTTAACTAAATAAAATGGAGGGAAGATACATATTCTAAGCAAGTAAGTCAATGTACTGCCTCGCTCTCTGGCAATGTGAGTCATGGAAAGCTTACCTGAACTCCAACTGAGCATAAGCAGTAACCAAAATAGAAGATAACGAGTAGAGGAAACTAAGAAGACATAAATGCAAATAAAAAGTATATATAGTCCAAAAGGCCTCCATAAGACCACTAGGTATAAATAAAAAAAAAACGTACAAAGCCTACTTGATGCCCCATCCAAAGGGTAGGAACAAATAGTATATCCAAAGACCCAACATGACTTTCCCCGTAAGACCAAAGGGTACAAACAACACGTAAAGATGAATACAACGGGTAGAGATAAAAAAACAACATCGGCTCTTAGCAAGGTCCAGGAGGTCCCACACCCAAATCACAACTCTTGACTTAGCACGAGAGGTCCTATCTCCATATCACATTTTAAGCTTACACGGGAGGTCTTACTTCCATATCACGGCTCCCATCCTAACCAGGAAAGCCACATCTTTGAATAACTGCTCTCAACTTAACACGAGAGGTCCTACCTCTGTGCTATATCCAAAGTGATACATATAGATAAGAAAGCCTCAGTACAGTCATACATGTGAAAATAGCTCCATATGATGTTGCGGTGCTGGAAATTTAGTTATAGAAAACTCTTTCTGATTACGTTCTATTTACAAAATACCATTTTTAGTACCCTTAGGTTACTTCCATCTCAAATAAACAGGGGGTCTTACTAAATACTCGCAACTCAAGCCAATGGAACAATGCATGCTCGCAGAACAATGCAACATAATTAAGACACCCTGGGTATAATTTAAGATCACAGAGGCCATAATCTAAGCACACCTCTCACGCAAGACACAACATAGCTCGACACAGTCTCTAAGGTCGAAGGTTGGAACATAAACATATAGCCCGAGACCTACTGCGCCCCTTTACGGGACCCTAAAATAGGTAGAAATAGGAACATATCAATAGAAGAGGCCAACCAAGCAACAAATCATCCAAAACAACTAGCCAACACCACATAAATACCTTACAAAGCTCAGTATAAGAGAAAGGTAAGCGTAGCCTACATAGACGCTGGCGAAAATCCTCGTAATATGCAGAAACATACCAAACCACAGCACAAAGCCTAGAGCACCTCGAAAAATATCAGAAAATATATATTCTACAAGTCAAGAGGTGAAAAATAAGACCCATATTCCGAAGCGTAACTTTGGTCAAAAGTCAAGACTAAAAAGTTCCTATGGGCCCTATAGTCCAAAAAATAAAGACAAGATTACTGAGAGGTAGGCCTTATCTCAAGAAATATATGGTTCAAATTTGAGCTAAAAAGGACCCCAAGTGGGTCTCCAAAAGTTGATGAAAATCTTTGTAATATGATAAGAAAAACAAGGACAGAGAATGTAAGGAATTACCCAAATTCGCGACAAATAGGAAATCCGACAATGATCACCAAACTCCACATAGCTAATACACCAGATACTAAAGAAATGGACCTCAAATTTTCAAGGAAATCCACCATTAAAGCTTCATATGCCAAGGTCCAATGGAAGAAGAATAAGAGGGGAAACTCCCCTAAATCGAGAACCAAGTTTGGAAACCCACTTCTCCAATTCCACCAACCACTACACATTTTAGAAGCAAGGAATAGCTAAGAATCAAGGAACTGGAAGAGAGAAATCTGAGAAACTGGGATAAATTTTAGACGGAACTAACTTGAATAAAACTAGGCGCGACATAGCACGATCGTACCAAGCCAGACCATCGACTCAAAAGGAAGAAAATTTATATTAGCGCTATCTCTCTCTCCTCCAACGTGATCGCGTAAAAAGTATAAATCATAGAATTATAGCACGGTCGTGCCATAACGGTTTCATCAGTGCTAAACAGAAAAATAAAAAAAAATACAAAATAGTGTGATTGCGCTCCTAGATCACCATCGAAGCTAAATTAAAAACCCTATCATTTATCATGATGGTGCTGAACAAATATTTCTATAGATTTCTCTACAATAACTTGAAATGCAAACAAGCACACAAAATGGAAATTGAGCCCAAAACAAACAAACAAAATAGGTAACTTTCATGATAACCATGTTAACAGGATTAATGGAACGACCAATGGAGATCATTTATACAAAAAGGATCCTTCTCCCAAACTTAATCAAAAGGAGCCAAAATCCAACAAACCTACACGACCCTCCAAACTGAGCCTGGACACCACAGGAAGTGTAACAATGACCCTACCAACCCAAATTTAGTTTACAGAGATGAAGGAAGCATTAGAATTCCAATCTTATGATCCGATCACGAAAATCCATTCTAAGCTCAAAGCTGAAATTTGGTTGAACTGAATTTCCTCAAAACAACTAAAACTCAATTAGAAACCCATGGGACATGAATTAATGGTCCAACCAGACTAAAGTCAGAATTTGAGAGCTAGAAAAACTATCGATTTCTAACTCCGAGCTCGCTTTCTAAGTATTCACTCTCAAGTTCAAGTATTTTAAAGTTAAACCTTTGAAACAGGGAAACTGAGATAGAAGGAAAATGAACTACCAATCCCAGAAAGTCATACTTGACTTAGGGAAGCTAATAAAATGCTCTAAATATAGAAAATGCAAGAAAGTAAGGAAATAAACATGTGGGTCATTACAGTATCCACCCCTAAAAAGGACTTTCATCCTCAAAAGTCAAGGAAACAGTAGTTTTTGAAGGCTCAAACAGTGGTGATACTGAGTGTGCATATCATGATATATCTCCCAAGTATCCTCTTCAATAGATTATCGCACCTAACAAACCTTCGCTAATGGAATCTCTATGGATCTGAGTTGCCTCACATTTGTATCAATAATGACCTAAGGCTCCTAAGCATAAGTCAAATGATCATCCAACTAAATAGACTTGCGATGAACCGCATATATGCGCCTGGCACATAGCGGCGAAGCATAGACACATAAAACACGGGATACACAGTAGCTAAATCTTGAGGCAAGGAAAGTCTATAGGCAACAACTCTAATTCTCTCTATGATCTCATATGGCCATATGAACCTAATGCTAAGCTTACCGCACCTACTAAACCTCATAGTTCCATTCATAGGCGACATGGAAAAACAACATATCTCTAACATTGAACTCCATGGGCCGAAGCCTAAGATCCATATATGATTTCTGCCTACTCCGTGTTATCCGAAGCCTATCCTGGATAACTCAAACACTACCAACTATATCATGAATCCAATATGAACTTTAAGGCGGAGTCACATCACCAGAAAACCAACCAATAGGCAATTTGCAATGCCTTCCATACAAGGCCTTGAATGGTGTCATCTAAATTCTGGAGTGATAACTGTTATATTAAAAAACTCTACTAATGGAAAGTGTCAATCCCAACTACAACCAAAATAAAACCACAATCCTGTAACATGTCCTGGCGTACCTGAATAGTCCTCTCAAACTGCCTCCTGGTTTCAGTATGGAATATTGTACTCAAGGCATCCTCTATTCCCATCTCCTTCTGCACTGTCCTCTAAAATTGAGATATAAACGAAGTGCCTCTATCATATATAATGGAAATGGCTAACCCATGAATACTAACCACCTTGCAAACATACAACTCAATTAAATCTCTTCACCCTAAGACGTATTTGTCAGTAGGAATTGCCTAGCCTTAATATGTTCCAAAACCCCTATCCTAAGACAAATATCCAATCTAACCATCTTGTTGGTCAAGGACGGATATCCCAAGTCAACAGTCTCCCAAAAATTGATATCGAAGACAGGATACCCATACTGACCATCTTCCAGCTCAAGGCATCAGCAATCATATTAGCCTTGCCTAGATGAGATAATATACTCATGTCATAGTCCTTTTAGGAGATTAATCCATTTCCATTTCCTCAAGTTAATCTCCTTTTAACTCAAAATGTACTGCAAACTGCGGTGGTCAGTATATATCTCACAATATATTCTGTGTAAGTAGTGCCTCCATATCTTAAGAATGAAAACTCCTGCTGCCAAATTCAAGAAATAGGTGGGTGGGGGTTAGTTGCACTCGTGATCCTTCAGCTACCTCACGGAATAAGAAATCGCATGACCCTGCAGCATCAGAACACAACCTAAGCCTACACTGAAAGCATCATAATATACCGGATAAGGGTGATCCTAGAATGGCAAGACAAGTACTTAGGAGGTAGTAATCAACTCCTTAAGCTTTATAAAGCTAGACTTGCACTCTGTTGGCCTCTGGAAAGGCACATCCTTCCACATCAATATAGCAAAGGAGATATAATAGATGAAAACCATAAAAAATAGCAATAGTACTCAGCTAACCCAAGGAACTGGTGGGTCGAGGCCAATAACTAACCGTAGCAACCTTAGACGGATCAACTCTAATACCAACATATGACACCACATGGCCCAAGAATGTAACGAACTCCAACCAAAACTCAAACTTTGAGAACTCAGCTTAAAGCCACTAGTTCTCAAATTTTGAAGCACTATCCTTAGGTGCTCTTTATGCCCCTCTCAGCTCCGCAAACATACCTAGATGTCATCTCTAGAAAAAATAAAAAAAAGGAGACCAAATAGGGTCTGAACACTCGAGTCATCAAGTCCATGAAAGAGGTAGGGGTATTAGTCAACCCAAATAAGATCACTAAAAACTCATAATGTCTATATGCCATCTGGAAAGCTTTCTTCTAGATATCCTCAACCCGAATCATTAGCTAATGGTAACTGAATCTCAAGTTACTCTTAGAAAACACATTGGCACCCTATAGCTGGTCAAAAAAATCATCAATATGTGGAAGGGGATACTTATTCTTAATGTCACCTTGTTCAGTTGCTAATAATAAATGCATATCCCATACTCCCATCATTCTTCTTAACAAACAAAATTAGGGGCACCCCAAGGCGACACGCTAGGGCAGATAAAACCTCGGTCAAGAAGATCCTACAACTAAACTTTTAACTCACGAAGCTCTGCTAAGCCCATATGGTACGGGGAAATAGAAATGGGCCTAGTGCCCGACTTATTCTCTATAGCAAAGTCAATGTCCCGCTCAAGGGGGAGGCCAGGTAATCAGGAGAAAACACATCCCAAAACCCACAAAAAATAAGCACAGACTCAAGGGAGACAGGATCAATGCTAACATCTCTAATATGTCCAAACAAGCAAAGAAACCCTTAGAAAAAACGATATATATTATATGCAAAGTATGGACAGGTAAAGTAGTTGTATGTACGGACCCTTGTCAAGGGAAATCTCTGGCTATAGGGCATAACATAGCACAATCAAAGAACGACCCTATTCCACACCCTCTCGTCCCTTTGGGAAAATCTCTCGCATAACCCCCCTACTCACCACACTGAAAATAACTATCTCGACACCTGGTACGGCTATAGAACCTCAACTGGACTAGGCAAACCTGAAACTGGGCCCATGGTAGGTGGGCTACTCTATAT
>JBDJHY010571062.1:0-16655 GCA_039654485.1 Withania somnifera
CGGGCCTGTATTGTTGATTTTGGTGGTAGATGGGATAGACATTTAGCTTTAACAGAGTTTTCATATAATAACATTAATTATGAAAAATGTTTGTTAGCCAATTAAGGACCTTTCGGTGGACCAATTAAGCTTTTATTTAACCATGAGTTCCTTTAGCTGAGGCTTTCGTGCCACTATTTTTAGATTATGTTTTCCAAGCCATGGGACCTATAGGCCCATTCTCCGACTAGAATTACACTTGGAAGTATGGGTGTGATTCTTCATCCTTTAACCACTGGTATGTAATTTGATAGTTTCGAGTTGATTCGGGCTTGTTTTGAACTTCAAGCCAGTGTTGTGCACTTTTTGAGGAATTTCATTGGCGCCTAGGTAGGCTAGGCTTACTTTGATTTAGAATGGATTGTTGTAGAATACTTGTATGGTGTGGCTATTTCTACAGGATGGTTATTAGGTTTGAAGCCCTACTTTATTGAATTTTCACTTATTTATGTGCTTTCAGGGGTCCTGAGGAAGAGCATAAAGGGTTTTGGATTATGTATGGATGTCTTGGATCTACCGCAGGCGGCCTTGGACCCAAGTAGATGTATTGGGCTATAAAGATACTTGGTGAGTGAGATGAGTTCTTTGCTTGTGGCCTTTTACCGATCCTAGTGCACTGTATGTTTCTTTATTATGTTGTGCTGCATTCTTATATTTTACATATTAAGCTTTGGTAGGATAAGAATACGAGCGACCCGAGTATATGGTTAAGGGAGTGTTATGGGGTTTTACTAAAACACGAAGGATTTACTATCTTAATAACTAAAAGTTGTTTCCTTACTTATATGTAACCTACGCCACGACCGCCTAGTGGTATGGCGCTATCTTTAGAATATAATTGGAATAAATCTTTGATTATTGTAGGGTTTTGTCTTGGGAACTGAGGCGAGCTATCCCCACTATTGATATTGAGGCGCGGACCTTAGGGGTGCGACCCCTACTATTGATATTTAGTCAAGGACACCTAGATGTGGCCTCTAATATTGATATTGAGGCGTGGACTTCTGGGGCGCGTCCCCCACTATTGGTATTGAGGCACAAAACTCTGGGCGCGACCTCCAATATTGATATTACGGTATGTACCTCGCGACCCTCACTATTAATATTGAGGCATGGACCTCCGGGGCACGGTCCTCACTATTCTTATGAGGTGCAGCTTCTGGTTCGAGATGGCTATGTCCTAGTTTACTTTTCTCACCCCTATGCATTCATTTGACTACCGTTGGTTGTACTTGCCGGGCATAAGGAGAAAGTCACTGTAAGGTCTTGTTTTTATTGATTGTGCCTACTGGCAGGATGGGGCACTAGGTATATTTTGTATGCTTTCGTTCTATTTGTACTCAGTGTTATGAGGGGCATTTGGGTTGAATTATCTCTTTGCTTTAACTATAATTAGTCTTATTATTGGTTTTTACCTTTAAATTATCTCTTCGTACAAGTATGCCCAGCTAGAGATCATCTATGCTTTTTATAGTTCATTTTCAGAACTATATGATAGTTGGATACTCCTGTGCGACATCCATGCATATGCTTGTTTGCTTAGATTTTGTATTTTTCTTTTTGTTATTAGCAGTTTTCATCTATTCATATTACCAACTGTCGATGCGTAGTTAGTTTATACTGTTAGCTGCTTTTATTGACCTATTTTACCTTTCTCACCGTTACTTTGCTTGTACTTTACTTTATCCCATTCGGCCTATGATTCCTATAGGTACCCATTTTTGTACCCATACTACACCTATGAACCATTTTTGTGGTGTATATATCGGGTAGGGTTCATCGGAGGCAACGTGATCATTTTGTGTAGATTATTGTCCTATAGAGACTATAGTGAGCTTTGACATTTGAGATGATCTTAGCTTCCAGCTATTGTAGCCTACTTTTTTTCATGCAGGTCTTTTTAGCATTACTTTTATAGCATCCTATCTATGTATATATATTTATATTGGATACTCTGATTTGTAGCTCTATATGCTACTGACACCAGGTTTTGGGATGGGTTATATTATCCTACCTTCTACTGTTAGTAATTTCAATTATTTATTCCTTGATTATTATTTGTAAGAGGTCATGGCCCATTGCAGCTCTGGGCTGTAGGATAACCTTGTCTACAGAAGGGTTGTAGATGTCATCATCATAGGTCGTGTCAGAGTGGAAGTGGGAGCGGATTAATATAGATTTAGTTTCAGGCCTTCCCTGCACCTCTAGAGGCTATGATTGCATTTGGGTAATCATGGATCGACTTAGCAAATTAGCTTACATTTTGCCGACACACTCATCTTGGGGTGCTAAGAGGCTAACTAAGTTGTATTATTTGGAAAGTGGTTAGGCTTCATGAGGTACTATTTTCTATTATATCTGATCAAGGCACATAGTGCGCCTCATGGTTCTGGAGGTTGGTGAATAGAGTGATGGTATTGAGGATGCCTTAAGTACAACATTTCACCCACCGAGAGGACTATTCAGGTACTTTAGTATATGTTATGGGTTGTACTTTTTATCTTTGTGGTAACTATGATAGACATTTGGCTTTAGCAGAGTTCTCTTATAATAACAGTTATCATTCCAGCATTCGGATGACGCCTTTTAAGTCCTTGTATGATAGGCGTTGCAGATCTCCTATTATTTGGTTTTATGGTAGAGAGGTTTTACCCCAAAGTTTTGATTAGCTTTGTGATACTGTGGACAGGGTCAAAGTTATTTAGGATAAGCTTCAAACAATGCAGAGCAAGTAGAAGTCCTATGCGGATGGTAGACTTCGGCCTCTAGAGTTCAGTATTGGTGATATAGTTTCCCTTCGGGTGTTGCCCATGAAGGGCATTATGATTTTGGTGTTATGGGTATGATTAGCCCCAGGTTTATTGGGCCCTATGAGACCACATAGAGGGTTGTAGGTGTTTCCTACATGCTTGCCTTACCTCCAGAATTAGCTGCTCTCCATCTGGTATTTCACGAATCTATACTTTGCTGATAAGTGCTTGATCCATCCCATGTGCTTCATCGAGTTCTTACAGATAAATGATAGGTTGACTTATTTTGAGGAGATAGAGGCCATTATAGACAGGGATATGAGGCAACTCAAATCTAGAGATATTCTAGTAGTGATGGTTCATTGGGCGCATCGACTAGTTGAGGAGTCAACATAGGAGATAAAGCGTGATATGCGAACCTAGTATCCACATCTATTTGATCCTTTAGGTACTACTCCATCCTTGACTTTTGAGGATGAAACTGTGTCATTCTTAAGACATGTGATGTCTAAGTATGGGATTATGGTAGACCCAACAAAGATTGCATCAGTTTGTGATTGGCCTAGACCAACTACTCTTATTAGGTTTTGTAGTTTTTTTGGGTTAGACGGGTATTACAAATGGGTTGTAGAGGATTCCTCTACTATCGCATTACCATTGATGAAATTGACTTGAAATAATATTCCTTTCCAGTGTTCTGTTAAGCGTGCAACTCATTTTAGAGGCTTAGGGCTATATTGTCTTTAGCTCTAGTTAACTTTTTTAGTTTGAATATCCGAGTTTTTTGGATTATTGTGATACTTCCGATGTTGGTTTGAGTGGTCTCTGATGTACTAGGTTCATGTAATTGTATATGCTTCAAGGTAGTTGAAGACTCACAAGCACAATTACCCTACTCATAACTTGGATTTGGTAGCGGTAGTCTTGACACTCAATACTTGGAGGCATTATCTGTGTGGTGTAAATTTTGAGATCTTCACTAATCATCATAGTTATTAGTATATCACGAGTCTAAAAGAGCTTAATTCTAGGTATTATAGATGGATTGAGTTGATGAAGGACTATGATATCTTTTTTTTGTACAATCTGTGCAAGGCAAACATGGTAGCGGATGCCTTGAGATGGAAGTCAGTGAGTATGGGCAGTTTAGCCTCACTTTTGTAATGACCCTTATGGTCATTTAGGTGTTTTGCACAATATCTTATGTTCTAGAGTATTCCAATTGCTTCCCCAGGTAAATTATGACCTACTGGGATCAATAGATCGGCTCCTGGCGATTCGGTTGAGATTTATCTCACTTTGCATGTATTTAGAGTCTAAGCTTAGTTACTCATTGACTTAAGTCAAATTTTCTTTAAGATGCGCTTGGAATTGAATTTTGACAGTTCTGTAAGCTCTGGAATGCCGAATTTCATCTAGATAGAACTGAAGTTTGTATCCCAGGGTTTTCATTTTGAGTTTGAGCTATTTTGTGGAATTTCAGTTAAGTTAAAGCTCATTTTAGAACCTGGGTGTTAGTTTGGTGATCAGATCTTTGGCTTTGAATTCTGACATTTCCATCAGCTCTGAAATGGTGAGTTTGGATAGTTTGACCTTTGGTGTGCTTCTCGAGGTATTCAAACTCATTTTGGGTGCGTGGTGGAAAGTTGGAAATTAGCCTCTTTTGGTTAGTTTTGGTTTAGGGGTCGTTTAATTCAAAAAAACCTTTGATAGTTATTTTTTTAATTTCATTGAGTTCGAAATATGGTTTTCATGCAAAATGCATATTTGGTGTCCAAATCTAGGGTGGTGCCAATTTAAGGGCACTTTTGTTTGATAAGTCAGAACCTACTTGGGAGTTCCAAATTCAAAGGGGTGTCTATATATCGACACTATTGACCGATAACTCGATCACTGGCATCATTAGATACACATTTCCAGCTTTCATTTCCTTATTTTCTCCTACACTTTCTTTCTCGTTTCTTTTCTCCTTTTTAAGTGAATTTGTTGGAGAGTTTCTTGAAGGTTGTCCTGGCTTCCCCCATCATTGTTAGGTAACTCCCTACCCCCCTTCAAATTTCCATGAAAATGGAGTTTTCCTCCATTAATTCCCAGATGAGAATTGGTCATTTCTTTGATAATTTCAGTGATAAGCAGGTAAATGCTTTTACCTTGAGCTTATTATACTCTGTGGTCAGGTTGCCTTCCAATCTCAGTACATTTTTATTCTGTTTTAGCTCCTTGAAGCATGCAATATGTTACCCCTTAATATCAATTTTGTCTAGGTTGTTTGAGGCCTTTCCCTAGCTTGTCTTGGGCTTAGTTTTAGAGCATGTGATCCTCGTAATGTCGGGGACCTCCTGGGCTCGTTTTAGGCCTGGTTTTTAGTATAGTCTAGAATTTAGTATATATTATACCTCTAGACTCGTATTGATTCCTGGATTAGTATTTCACCAGCTCTGGAGTTGTTCGAGATTGTTTGCTATCAATCAGGCTAATTTTAGAAGTTGTAGCACACTAGTCATTCGGATGACAGGTAGGCTAGATGGGCTTTCTCTGGGAATATAGGTTATGTAATTGTGCTGAATAATTGGGTTGGATTTACTAGGTTGTTACCGTGTACTTGTACCGTTTTTCACTTCTATCCTATTTTTTTCGCGATTGGCATTCGGTGTGATACAACGCCAGTGACCTTGTTATTGTTGTAAGGTGACTTTGGGAGTAGAAAAATGCTATTTCTTGGGTTGGATTTTGGATTTTTCCCTCGAGTTTGGGTTGGTGTATTGTGCTACTAGTTGTAACTTAGTTGAGCCTATGCATGACATAAGTTAGCTATAGATATAGTTGTGCTTTTGTATTCATACTACGAGAGAGATGGAGGCTCCGTTGTCAGAGTGCAATTTGGGGATGGGGCTCGTATCACCGTTCATCATTTTGATTATTGAGTCGTGGAGGCTGTTTGCCTATAATAATAATGAAAATGATATAACTTGTAATAAAGTGGAAATTTATGATAATAATATAACTTGATGGATCTGTAACTCGCTTTAGACTCGGTCATATCGAGAACCCGGTACTACCCCTTTTCCCTAATTTAGACCAAGTTTCACACCCTAACACCGAGTACTATCACTTACTACTTATGTTGGAACTTTAGTGAGACTTTGTTCTATAGTTAGTATAGTCGTTGGCACTTGAGTTCGTATTTGCACAGTAGTGCCTACAATTTTTGTATACTCATCGTGCTTTTTGATTTAAGGACCCTAGTGATACTGTTACATTTAGGCGCGGGGTGCCCTAAGCTGTTGATTTTATGGCATGATGAGACTATTATACCAAGGCATTGTAAGACAGATTAAGATACTCTTTGAGATACTTTAATATTGGGATGTGAGATTACTGTGATGTTAGAGATTTGTACATTGTGGGCTTACCTCCATGGACCATGCCTCTAGGCTGCATGTGACTAGAGGAGGGGTATAGATCAGAGTAGGGATATATGGGGTTTAGCCCTTCCATAGGTCCTTCCTGCCTGGCCTACCGGTAATGTAGGAGGAAAGTACACAAGAACTATGACATTGAGTGGTTGTGTTACTTTTCTGCACTTGTTTGCTTCAGTGTAACCCTAGTAGTATGAGATGCCAATAGGTGAGCGGGACTTTTGTGTATGCTGCCATTCTTATGGGGGTTTGACACTGTTAATTTGTATACTATGTTTCTGTATTTTTTATTTAATCTAGTTATAGTCCTTACTCCCGGACCTTCTTACCCTATGGGTTATTTGTGTGTTGTGCTATTTGCTTTATCATCCCCTGCTTGTATCTTGAGGTTACTGATATACCGTCCATGATCCCCTTATTGCCTTATTTATTTGTTCTTTACCATTAAATGTTATTATTTCTATATTGTTGCAAGGACCCCGGGTGCGTTCTACACTTCTTACCTGTGATCCTGTCTGTGTTTTAGCTAGCAATGTGATGCTCTATCTATATCTTTTCTTTCTATATGAGTAGCTAGCATTTTGTGTTATTTTGCTTGCTTCTATGACCCTACTTCCTTGCATTTATGTTATTTACTACTTTTATATTTTTTATGTGCTTAGTGGGACCTCGAAGTCTCCTGGGTACTCAGCGACTCATACTCATACTAATCTTCCCCTAGTACAGATCCGAGTACTAGCACCTGATGTTGATTCATAAATTGTAGTTCGTGCTCTCTCGCTATTGATATTAGAGATAGAGGGTGATCTTTGGCGTCTAGTTGTTCCTTCTCTCTTCAACTTGTATTTTGTCTCCTTTGTATATTCAAATACAAACTTGTACTATGGACTTTTACTTGTACTCTGTACTTAGTGGCTCTGTACTTATATACATTAATACCGGGTCTAGGGACATCTGTTAACTCTGTTGTATCATTCCATTGTTTTGATTCTATCTTTCTTTTCTTTATTATGATTACTTGTACTTGTGTGTTCCTCTATTATCATAGTAGCCCTATTTTTTGGCTTTGGGCTATGTGTCTGGTTCTCCTACTGGTAGGATAGTAGGTTCTATCATGATCTGAGAAATTAGGGCGTGACAGCTTGGTATTAGAGCCCTAGGTTAGTCTGTTTAAGTTATAGAGCTAATGTCTTGTAGTCCTGTGGATCGGTGTAGAGATGTTCGTGACTTATCTTTAGGAGGCTATGGCAACATGTAGAAATGTGACTCTCTTTTTGAATTCTGTGTCGTGCATATATCCTAGGTCGTTTCTCAAAAATTCACATTTATTGTCCTTATTATTTTGTAGATGCCATATATGCTTACTCTTCAGCAGATACTAGCGAGCCCTCCGACCCAGAGGCTTGAGAGACAACTTTAGTATCTAATACAGCACCTGTGAGGGTGATGATTACAATTTCTACTCCAAGGACCCCATCATTGCTTGTAGCACTTGTTCCATCACCTATTCCACAGTCTACTCCAGATATTTGTACATTCTCTGGTAGTTACTTAGTGTTTATGGGGGCCCTCCTACTGACAGGGCACATACGTCCTCCCAAGGAAGCCTTGGGTGCATCTACTTCAGGGGTACCGCCTACAGCTCCAGTTCCTCCCCTAGCACCTCTAGTTCAGGCAGTCCCGCCACTTCAGGCAACAGAAGCTCCCATATCGGCTCAGATTTTCCAAATCCAGTTGTTGCTCCTATTATTATGTCGCACCCGGCGATGTTAGATTCAGAGAAAAAACTCATGACTAGATTTCTGAGATTGGATCCCCCTCAGTTCACTAGAGTTTCGGGAGAAGATGCCCATGAGTTTATTGCTGAGTGTGAGGAGAGGTTGAGAAACCTCGGTATTTTGGAGACTCATGGAGTAGCCTATACCACCTATCAGATGCATGTAGAGGCTAAGTAGTGGTGGAGAGCTTTTAAAATTTGTAGGCCAACAAGGTCAATTGAGCTACCTAGAGTTAGTTCTATAAGATATTTTTGAGGAATTTTATGTCCAGGTCTTAGAGAAAGCGCCTGAGAGGGGAGTTTAGACGGCTAGAGGAAGGGCCAATGTCAGTATCCAAGTATGAGTCCCATTTCCATTAGCTATCAGTTTATGGTGTTGATTTCATGCCTACTGAGACAAAAAGAGTTCGTAGATTTTCCTTTTGAGGGACACACTTCGTGAGCCAGTTGCTAGTTTTAGATGGATGGCCATTTAAGGCATTAGTAGACCATGATTATTCAATGGAGACCCTCTATCATGAGTCGCGCATCAGTGCAGTGAATAGAGGAAGAAGCAGCAGGGTGGTTTTAGTAGGTCCTGTTATAGGGGATATGGTCAGTAGTAGTACACTCAAGGGTAGTCTAGCAGGCCGGTTTTGGTATCACTTCAAACTTCAGGACCTCCCCATTAGGGTTTTCGTGCTCCATCTCCAAGACATCTTTCATGAGGTCCTTAGTCCTCCAACCGCAGTTGTCAGTCTAGTTCTGGTTGTGGTTTCCATCTGGATGGGCCATTAGGGCCATGTTTTGAGTGTGGGGTTGTCGGTTATTTTTCCAGAGCATTCCCTCAAATGGGTAGAATTTATCATGTTTTGTAGTTTGGTCAGCCTTTGAGATTAGTGCCTCTACCGACCAAAGATGAGGCATAGGGTGGTTCCCATGGTGGAGGCCAGTATGGTAAGGTCAGTGGTTAAGGTTGTGGTCGTCCAAGTAGTGATCGCCAATTGTATGCTATACATCTAGGCTAAAGGCAGAGGCCTCAGATGCTGTGATTATAGGTATAATTTTTGTGTGTTGTAGGTCTACCTCAGCTTTTTTTGACCTTGGATCCACTGGTTCGTATATTTATACTATTTCGCACCTAGCTTGGGTTGTCTGGTGAGATGCTATTTGTTCTTATGTTTGTTGCTACCCTGGTAGGGGACTTTTTAGTAGTGGATCGGGTTATCAAATCTTGTTTGGTTTATGTGCGTGGATTGGATACTTAGGCTGAATATTATTGCTAGATATGGTTGATTTCGATGTTATACTGGCCATGGATTGGTTATCCCCTCATTGTGTAGTTTTGTATTGTTATGCCAATACCGTTACCTTAATTGTACCTGGTGCATCTCTAATTGTGTGGAAGGGTTCTGTTAGACGCGCACCGGTGAGATCATATCCTACCTTAAGGCTAGGAGGTTAGTGGTAAGAGGGTGTTTGGTTTACTTAGCTTACATTTGTGATGTTCCAGGTGACATTCCTACTCTCAAGTCTGTTCCAGTGGTTTTTAAGTTCTTAGATGTGTTTTCGAAGGACCTACTAGGCCTTCCATCCGAGCGGGATATTGCTTTTGCCATCGACTTAGAGTCGGGCACCAGGCCCATTTATATTACTCCTTATTGTATGGCCCCTGTAAAGTTGAGAGATCTGAAGGTTCAACTCTAGGATTTACTAGACAATGGGTTTATACATTTGAGTGTATCTCTGTGGGGTGTGCTAGTTTTGTTTCTTAAGAAAAAGGATGGTTCTTTATATATGTGTATTAATTACCGGTAGCTGAACATGGTGATGGTTAAGAATAGATATCCAATGCTGAGGATTGATGATTTATTCAACCAGCATCAGGGAGCCACAGTGTTTTCTAAGATAAACTTGAGGTCAGGTTACAATCAGTTGAGGATTCGGATGGAAGACATTCCGATGACATAATTCAGGACTCGCTATGGCCATTATGAGTTTTTAGTTACGTCTTTCAGGTTGACCAATGCCCCAACAACATTTATGGACCTGATGCATATGGTGCTTAAGCCCTACCTCAATTTATTTGTAATTGTATTCATCGATGACATTCTAGCATATTCACAAAGAAGATCTGAGCATGAGCATCATTTGAGGTTTATATTCCAAACACTTAGATAACATGAGATTTATTCCAAGTTTTGGACTCTGTAAGGTTCCTAGGACACTTGGTGTCCAAGGATGGGATTATGGTTAACCCACCAAAGATTTAGGTTGTGCGTGATTGGATGAGACCGGGGTCTCCTTTTGAGGTTCAGAGTTTTGTTGTGTTAGCAGGCTACTACAGGCAATTTTTTGAGGGGTTCTCATTGATTGTGGCACCTTTGAATAGGTTGTATAGGAAGGATATGGATTTTCAGTGGTCAGAGGATTGTGAGTCGAGCTTTTAGAGGCTCAAGGAGTTATTGGCTTCAGTGCCAGTGTTGACTTTTCCAGTTGAAGGTCAAGGTTTATCTGTGTATTGCAATACATCTAGTATTGTTTTGGGGTGGGTTATGATGTAGCAAGGCCAATTTATTGTTTATACATTAAGGCAATTAAAGGTTCGCGAGCGTAACTACCCTACTCACAACCTGGAGTTGGCGGCGGTAGTATTTACACTCAAGATTTGGATGGATTATTTGTATGGGGTTCCATGTGATATTTATACTAACCATCATAGCCTTCACTATATTATTAGCCAGTGGGATCTCAATTCCAGGCAGTAGAGGTGGATTGAAATACTAAAGGACTACGATATTACCATTCTTTACCATTTGGTCAAGCCTAACATAGTAGCGGATGCCTTGAGATGGAAGGCAGTCAACATATACAGATTGGCAACCTTTGTTTTGGAGAGGCTGTAGGCATTAGATGTTTAGTTCTTGTCTAGCCAGTTGGTTTGATTGGATTTAACAGACCCCAGGAGGGTTTTGTCTTGATTTTCCTTTTTAGATCAGGTTCGACGATAGCAATTTAAGGAACAGTGTTTGGTTTCTCTCCGTGATCGGGTATTATCTGGAGAGGCTGATAGGGATCTATTTAATTCAGATGGAGTGCTTCAATATGATGGTTGTATTTGTGTACCGTAGGTTAGTGGGTTGGTTCAGATAATTTTGCAAGAGGTTCACAGTTCCAGATATTTAATTCATCTGGGTGCAGCTAAGATGTATCATGATTTATGATAGTTGTATTGGTAAAGTGGGATGAAAAGGGATATTGCAGAGTATGTGTCCCGGTGTTTGAACTACCAATAGGTTATGTTTGAGCACCAAAGGCTAGGTGGTTTAATGCAAAGACTACCCAGGTTTTCCGTGGACTAGCAGAGGTCATGCCACTATCTGGGTTATTGTTGATAGGCTGACTAAGTCAGTAGACTTTATCCCTACTCATTCTT
This sequence comes from Withania somnifera, assembly GCA_039654485.1. Lineage (NCBI taxonomy): Eukaryota > Viridiplantae > Streptophyta > Magnoliopsida > Solanales > Solanaceae > Withania > Withania somnifera. Next base: position 11,401 of record JBDJHY010571062.1, read on the forward strand.
CATTCACTACCGAGCGCTTGGCTCATATCTACATTCATGAGGCTGTTCTGTTGCACGAGGTTCCTGTGTCTATCATTTTTGATTGAGGTACCTAGTTTACCTTACAATTCTAAAGGGATATTTAGAGAGATTTCGACACCAAGGTTCAGTTGAGCACAGATTTCATCCGCAGACCGATGGTCAGTCTGAGTGGGCTATTTAGGTGCTAGAGAATATGTTGATAGCATGCGTATTTGAATTTAGGGATACTTGGGATTGTCATGTAGCGTTGGAGGAGTTTGCGCATATAATAAGTACCATTCCAGCATCCAGATGGCACCGTTTAAGGCACTTTATCATAGATGGTATAGGTCACCTATTGGTTGGTTCTATAGCTCTAAGGCTAGGGTTCATACATCAAACTTGTTGTATGATTCTCTTAACCAGGTTCGGTTGATAGAGGATAGACTGCAGGCAGTGTAGAGCAGGAAAAAGATCTACACTTATCATAGAATTCGTGCCTTAGAGTTTGGATTTGGTGAAAGAGTCTTCTTGAGAGTGTCTTCAGTGCATAATGTGACAAGGTTCGGTAGGCGCGACAAGCTTAGACCCTGCTATATTGGGATATTTAAAATTTTAGAGAAAGTTGGTGATGTTGCCTATTGTTTGTCCTTGCCTCCTATGTATTCAACTATTCATTCAGTCTTCCATGTTTTAATGTTGCGGCATTATATTCCAAATGATTCTCATGTTCTCCATGAAGATTCAGTTCAGTTGGACGAGAGCCTATCTTTCATTGAGGAACCGATAACAGTTCTGGATAGGGATGTTAGGAGATTGAGGTCTAGGGAGATCCTAGTAGTGAGGGCGCAATGGAGGAATCGTCCAGTCTAGGAGGCTACCTAGGAGATTGAGATTGAGATATGGATACAGTACCTGCAGCTGTTCGAGTCGTTCGGTACCTTTTCTCTCCCCTCTCCTTATTTTTGTATGACTTTCGAGTATGAAGTTCTTTTTAGTAGTGGTGTTATACTGACCTTTACAGTCATTTAGCTATTTTACACGTTATCATATGTTCTAGAGCTTTCTAGTACCTACCCAAGGCAATTGTAACATGCTAGGACTAGTAATCTGGCTCCCTGGCAGTTCGATTGAAATTTTATCTACTTTACCTATTTTAGAGCCTGAACTTAGGTACTCATTGACTTTAGTCAACTTTTCTTCATGACGTGCTCGAAATCAAATTTTGACAATTTTATTAGCTCCAAAATGCCGACTTTGATCTTGATAGACTATAAGTTTGTGTTCTGGGGTTTTCATTTTGAGTTTGAGCTATTTTGTGGAATTTCAGTTTAGCCAAAGCTCATTTCGGAGACTGGGTGGTCTCTTGGTGATCGAAGTATCATATTAGAATTCAGACATTTTCATAAGCTCCAGAATTGTGACTTTGGGCTTGTTTGACCTTTGGTGTGCTTCTTCGGGTATACGAGCTTCTTTTAGGTGTGTTTGTAAAATGTTGGAAATTTTCCTCTTTTGGTTAGTTTTGGTTTAGGGGTCCTTTTTATTCAAATGACCTCTGATGGGTGTTTCATCGATTTTGTTGAGTCCGTAATGTGTCTTCATGCGAGATGCATATTTGGTTTGCCAAAATTAGACTCTGTTTTATTTTTTGAGCCCATGTTTTAGAAATGGTTGTTTTTCTAGTATTTTTGCAGACCGATTTATCAGTCATTTTACTAATTTTTTGATGACCAATAAATCGATCAATGCACCATTAAATTGGCAAGTGCTAATAAATCAGTCCTTCTGACCGATAAATCGTTCACCTGCCAGGGTGTCCAAAATCTAGGATGGTGCTGATTTATCAACAATTTTGTCTTTCTAATCGATAAATTATACTATTAGACTTATATTGATTCTTGGATTCATACTTCACCAGTTTCGTAGCCATTCCATACTATTTTCTATTAGTCAGGTTGATTTTGGAAGTTGCAGTGCATTATTCATCAGACAATAGGTAGGCTCCATGAAGTTTTCTCTGGATGATAACTTACATAGTTTTACAAAGTAAGCATTTGTGGGTTGGGTTCTCTAGGTTGTTACTGTGTACCTAGAATTCTCCTTTGCTCCCTTCCTGTTTTTTTCCCCGATCGGTGTTAGGTGTGACACGATGCCCATGACCTAGTACTTGCTTGTGATGGCTGTAGAGTGGCTCTAGAAGTAGTAAAACACTATTATGTGGGTTGGATTTTGGGTTTAGTCATTGGGTTTGGGTTGGTGTATCGTGCTACTAACTTAGCTTAGTTGAATATGTGTAGGGCATAGATTAGTTATAGATATTGTTGTGTTGTTGCATTCATACTGTGAGAGAGTCGAAGGCTCCGTTCAAGGAGTGCATTTGGGGCTGGGACCCGTATCACCATTCACCATTTTGATTATTGATCCATAGAGTCTGGTTTCCTGTTATAATAATGAAAATGATATAAATTGTAATAAGGTGGAAATTTCTGATAATAATATAAGTTGATGGATCTTTTACTTTCTTTAGGCTTAGTTGCATACCTTTTTCCCTAATTTATACCAGGTTTCACACTTTGGCACCGAGTACTATCACTTACTACTTATACTGGGATTTGAGTCTGACTTTGTTTGTTAGTGAGTACAGTCGCTGCCACTTGGTCCGTCTTCATGCGACAGTGAGTACAACTTTTATATCATGCTTATTGATTTGAAGACCTTGGTGATACTACTATATTTAGGCGCGGGGCGCCCTGAGCTGCTGAGTTTATGAAATGATAAGACTATTATATTGAGATATTTTATTCCAAATTATGAGACTTCTTGAGACACAGTGATATTGGAATGTGAAATTACTGCGCCGTTAGAGATTTGTAAGTGGCGGTATTACCTCCATAGACCCTTTCTCTGGGCTGTGCATGACTAAAGAAGGGGTATAGGTTAGAGTAGGTATTACGGGGTTTAGCCCTTCCATGAGTCCTTTCTGCCGGGTCTACTACTACTGGAGAAGGAACGTATATAGGATATATGACATATACGGTTGTGTTACTTTTCTGTACTTTCTTGCTTTAGTGTACCCACGGTAGTGTGGGATGCTGATGGGTGAGTGTTACTTCTATGTATGTTGCCATTCTTAATAGGTTTTGGTAGTGTTAATTTACTTACTATGTTTCTGTATTTACAGTTTAAGCTAGTTATAGTCCTTACTTCCAGACCTTCTTACTCTATGGGTTATTTATGCCTGTTCTATTTGCTTTTCATCCCTTTCTTATATCTTGAGGTTACCGGTTATACCTTCCATGATCCCCTTGTTGCCTGCTTTATTCGTTCCTTTCCATTTACTCTTATTATTTCTGTATTGCTGTAAGGACCCTAGGTGCATTCTATCCTTCTTACCTGTGATCCTGTTCTGTGTTTTAGCTTGCAATGTCATGCTCAATCTATCTCTTTGATTTATTTCTAAGTAGCTAGCTTCCATGTTATATCACTTGCTTCTGTGGCCTTACTTCCTTGCATTCTTGTTATTTACTGCTTTTACGTTTGTTATGTACCTAGTGAGCCCTTAAAGCCTACTAGGTATTGGTTGCTTCGCCGACTTGTACTCGTACTGCACTTATTTATCTTGGTGCAGATCCGAGTACTAGCACCCGACATTGATTCATGAATTCTCCCTCGCTATTGATTCCAGAGATACATGGTGAGCTTTTGCATCTAGCTGTTCCTACTCTCTTCAGCTTGTATTTTGTCTCCTTTGTATATTCAGAGACAGGCTTGTACAATAGACTTTTATTTTTAATTTGTACTTAGTGGATCTATTTTTATATATACTGATACCAGGTCCTGGGAGTTTTGCTGATTTTATTGTATCATTCTGTTATTCTGATTCTATCTCTCTTCTCTTTATTATGATTACTTGTACTTATATGTTCCGTTATTTTCATAGAAGCCTTCCGCTTCAGCTTTAGCGTACAGGGATAGTTCTCCTAATGGTTGGATAGTAGGTGCCATCATGATTTGAGAAATTGGTTCATAACAACATTCAATTTTAGAGAGGTGGCTTTGGACATCCAGTCCTTGGCTAACGTTTGGTCATACTTTATTTATCATATTTTAGGAAGATTGTTGCTAATGTTGAGGCTCGTTCTACCTTGGTTGATCAAATATGAAAACATTAGTTTGAGGATCCATATTTAAGCGATGTACGTGATCAGTTGTTGAGCGGTGTGCCCCATAGAGCTGCATTATACTCAGATGGAGTTTTGAGGTTCGAAAGCTACATTTCTCTTCCAAGGGTTGGAGATTTTATTCAGTTGATATTTCATGAAGCCTATTGTTCCATAAATTCCATTAATCTAGGTGTAGATAAGATGCAAAGAGACTTGAGACAACTTTATTGGTGGATTGGTATGAAGAAGGGCATTTCAAATTTGAAGTCTTGATGCTTTAACTGTCAACAGGTTAAGTTTGAGCATCAGAGACCCAGTGGATTGATGCAGAGGCTTCCCATTCACAAGTGGAAGTGGGTCCATATCACCATGGACCTTTTTTAGGGTTTCCACGTACTTATCGAAGTCATAATTAAGTTTGGGTGACTATTGAAAGGTTGAATTAATTTTCACACTTCATCCTAGTTCATACTTCCTATAGTGAAGAGAAGTTAGACCATATTTATATTAGTTAGGTGGTTCATTTGCACGGAATTCCATTTTCCATCAATTCACACCGTGGTACTTAGTTTACTTCCCAATTTCAGATTACTATTCATGAGGTATGGGTACATAGATTTATCTTAGCATAGTTTTTCACCCACGGAAATATAGTCAGTCCGAGAAGACCGTTGAAGTCTTGGAGAACATGTTGCATGCATGTGTTCTTGATTTTGGTGGTTCGTGGTATCATCACCTAGCCTTGGGATCATAATAGTTATCAGTTAGCCTAAGTTAAGTGAACAAGCACTTAGTTTTTGGCTCTAAAATAGGCAATTTGAGATATTTCTCAACTGAGCTGCCAGGGAAGCAAATTATCAGTCCCAAGAAGTCATAAATAACTTGGGGAAGATATTGAAATGCTCTAGAATGCAAAACATTGCGTATATGAGGGGAATTACAACATCCACTACTAAAAGGACTTTCATCTTCGAAAGTCAGAATAGAGCAGAGATAAGTGGAGAGAGACTTCAACCAAGGAGACAAAACTCCAGCAAAGGCATCCATGACAACTCCACCAGTCGTAAACCACACATACAAGTTAACCATAAC
>JBDJHY010571172.1:0-10007 GCA_039654485.1 Withania somnifera
TCATATTATTCCGCATGAATTTCAGTAGTCCTCCGCTTCAGCTACGGACTACGGGGTTTGGTTCTCCTACTGGTGGTTTAGTAGGTGCCATCATGATCCGAGAAATCGGGTCGTGACAAAAGCTCTCCACCACTATTTAGCCACACCATGGATCTGATATGTGGTAATGGATACACTGTGGGTCTTCAACACCCCCATGTTGGGCAACCTCTCTTCACACTCGACGATAAACTCATGGGCATCCTCTCCTAGAACTTCGGTGAATCTAGAGGGATCCAGCCTCAGAAAACTAGTTAAGAGCTTATGCTCTGTGTCTGTCATAGTTGGTTGATGCTCAACAGCAGGAGCAACGACTGGCACTAGAAAGACCTGAGCGGGTGTAGAAATCTCTCCTAGACTAACAGGTGGAACTGGCTGCACTGTAGGGAATGCAGTTGTAGACTGTGATGTTGGAACTTCTGGATGGGTCCCCTTAGTAGGAGGACCACCATAACTGGGAAGGTGTTGCAAAAGGTGCTGGAATAGGTGCTGCTATAGGCGCTGCAATAGGTGCTGCAGGCATTGATGGAACCTTTGAAGTAGTGGCGGTATCAGCTACTTCTGCAGGTGCTCTGGCTATCTTCCTTGCTGCCGATGAACATGTATGAGGCATCTGTAGAAGAGTGATGATAATGAGTGAGAATTTTCAAGAATCCATCAAGGATGTACGCATGATATAGGATTCAAAAGATAGAGTTATTTTCCTAAACGTAAATATAGCCTCTCGAAGATAAAACACGGACGTCTTCTAGCCAATCCGCAGGACTCTACTAGACATTGGTTCAGTTGCTGACACCAACGAACCTAGGCTCTGATTCCAATTTGTAATAAGGGAACCTACTATACCACCAGTAAGACAACCAATCCCCTAGTCCGAAGCCGAAGCGGAGGACTACTATATCAAATATGGAAAGTACAAGTTTAATAAATAGTATATGAAGGAATAAAGCAAAAGTATAAGGAATAAAAAATGCCCAGAACCCGGTATCAATGTAATACAAATACTCTAAGTATAGAATAAGGAATCAACTATCTAATACAATGTATCTACGAAAACACAAGGAGATCGAATATCAATGCTGAAGAGAGGCAGGAAAAGATAGATGCCAAGCTCACCCTAAATCTCTGAAAGTCAAAGGAATCTGTATGAACAATGATCTATAAATCACGGTCAGGCACCTGTACTCAGATTTGTACATGGGCAAGTGTAGTATGAGTACAAGGTGCCGAAGCAACCCATACCCAGTAGGCTTCGAAGGCCCACTAGGCATATAACAATAATAAAAACAGTAAATAACGAAAGACAATAGATATGGTGACAGAAGCAATAGTATATCAAGAGAGCTAGCTACTCAAGTAAGAATCAAGTAATGAGTAAAACATGTATCGCTAGCTAATTAAATAGCAGGATTTCAGAAAATGAAGGAAACGTACCCGAAATCCATACAACAGTTTGTGTGAATAATAATAATTATAATCAGGAGTAAAAAAAAGACATGAGGAGAATGGGGTTGATATATAGGTAACCTCAAGTAAGGATGAATGAGTGATCAATATATAATGCACAATATCCCACATAACACGAACTATCAAGTAACCAATGAGAACATCTAAGCAGTAATAATAATACTAAAGTAATGCATATAAACGCTGTCAAGTCCCCCAGAAAGAAGTGCAACATACACAGAAACAGGCACACCCGTAGGCATCCATATATTACCAAGGGTACACTGAAGAAAACGAGTGTAGAAAAGTAAATACAATCATATGAAGTAACCAGTCCTATGTACGTTTATCCTCTGGTACCCGTAGGTCCAGCAGGAAGAATCTATGGAAGGCTACCCTAGTTATTTTTGGTATATCTCTTTTCCGTCCTATACCCCCCTCTGTATCGCCGTAGCCCGGAGGCAAGGTCCATGGAGATGTACCACCACGTACAAACATCATCATAATCTCACATCCCAAGTCACAAAGCCTCAAGGGTCTTATAGTTTGGCATCCTATGCCTCATGTCAATAATATTATCAAGCCGTACTTGATAAGTCATGGCGTACAATGCCTCGATATAGTAGTATCACCATATCCTCCATGAACATGTATCATCAATGTCTTTATAACCAACAAGTGTGATAAGTGTCAAAAAATTGTATTCATTGCCATATGACAACAGACTCAGGTGCCAAAGGCTGTACTCACTGTAGAATGGAGTCGATCTCAAGTCCCAACATTAATTAGTCAAATGATAATTTTTGGTGCCAAGGTGTAAAGCCTGGGCTAAAACAAGTGAAAACAGTATTATCGGGTGTTCGATACAACGCCGAGTCTAAAACAGTTGAAAGGTTATTAATTGTATAATTATTATTACTAGAATATACTAAATTATTAATTTATATCATTATCCATCATTATTATGAACATCAGTCTCTAGCCTCCTCGTCTTAATAATCGTGTGGTGAAACTGACCTAGCCCTAATGCACTCTCATTGGAGCTAAAGGCCCAACCTCCTGTGGCATAAATGCAAAACATATCAGCAAGTACATATATATGATCATGTAATAACAACTACCTATGCCCTGCACATTTATCACTGAATAATTCCTAAGTCACAGGAACCATATAAATCTGGATGCCAATATATATATCAATGAGGAATGGATAAAGGAAGGATACAAGGTTACTATAACAACCTATCTAACCAACCCACATATGCTATTTAGTACAATTATTAAAGCTATAAGCCAGAGATAGCCCCACAGAGTCTACCTGTCGTTCGATGACTGCAAACTTGCAAATATTACTCCGATTGATATCCAACGATCTCCAATTACTCTGAAACTTGTGTAAAGAATACCATATGTCAATATGAGTCTAATGGTATAATTTATGCTAAGTTTCAGACTGGGCCTAAAATCGAGCTTAAATTAGGCCTGTGGGGCCCGCTCATCGAAATTTAAAATAAACGTCGTCACGGGGTTCCCAATGTTACCAAGAACCTGTGCTCCAAAATTAAGCACAATTCAAGTGTGGGAAGGACTCCAAAACATCCCGGACATATTTAACTATAACAAAGTCAAAGATGCAATCTTTAAAGGATTAAACGTTGGAATTCATTGAATTAACGATACTATGCAGAAAAATATACTCAGGAACGAAGAATTACATAATAATATATGGATTATGACATGAGTTCATCAAATTCACCAATTGGGGTCATTAATCGAGGAAAATAAGAATTTCAAGAATTCAAACGAAGGAGAAACTTACCCAAATTGCGTAGAAATCGAAGGGAAAGGAATTGTGACTTTTCTCAACCCTAGTGGGACATGCTGGATGGTTTTTTGCTAAAAAATAAGGGGAAATTGGAGGGGTTTTTTGTATTATGAACAAAAAGGTCGTGCAAGGATTATTTATACTGCCAGTGAATTGTTTATCATGATCGCATAGCAGGAATATTTTGTTCATCACGATCGCAGAAGGTCTCAACATGATCACGATGAGTATATGGGCACAACACTCCGCGATCGCATAAAGGGAGAACGCGATCGCATTTAAGGAATAAAATGGACTAATTTGCGTTCGCGATCGCGTAGAAGAAATTCACCTAAACCAGTTACAGGTTTTGACAGCAAAAGCAAAGAGAAGAATTACTCCAAATCACCACTCGAAATGCGTTCGGAGTCTAATTTATGCAAATAAAAATGCACGCATACCTAAAATGACATTTCAGACTCAATGGTGCAGTCAAAATTAAAATCCAAGGTTATTTCGGCAAAATGTTGACCAAGTTAACACCTAGGCTTAAATTCATGAAATTTCCACCAACACCTCGAAAATGCAACGACAAGTCTGGAAAATGAATCAATACCTCTACTAGCCTAAGGTCACTATTACGGAGCTGATGGAAGCATTAGAATTCCGATCTGACACTCCGAACACCAAAATACCACTCAAGCTACAACTTAGGCCTTAATCTTAACTAAAATCCACAAATGAGCATAAATTGCAAAGAAAACTTTGAAATACAAACTTAAGGTCAATATTTACTTTGTTTGGCATTTTGGAGATTATGGAACTTTCAGAATTTAATTCTGAGCTCTTCTTAAAGGAAAGTTGACTTTAGTCAACGAGTTCTTAATTTTAGGCTCTAAAACAGGCAATTTGAGATATTTCTCAATGGAGCCACTAGGGATTCGAACTACCGGTCCCAGCAAGTTATAAAGGACCTGGGGAAACTACTGAAATAATCTAAATGCAAAATGTCATGATTTTTCATAAATGACCATGAGGGTCATTACATTGATGAGTTCGCACTTGATTCAATGGCAAACCATTGAGTTATTTATTTATTGATCTAGAGCGTGTACTTATGCTTTATTATTTATTATTTCCTTTGTTAGAGACTAGCTAGTAAACTCTTGTTCTAGAAGTCCATTATTTATCTAGTAGAGGATTTCAGACTGAGGAGCCCATTGCACTTCTGATTTTATTATTATTGCTTTCACTGAGCAATGTGAGTAGACATATGCATGATCAAGTGGTTCTTCTAAGGCTGCTAGAGCAACTTAGTAGCTAAGGATGCAAGTCATGTCCAGGGGGTGAGATCCGAGGCATGAAAATCTTGGTATCAGAGCACTTGGTTTAGAGACTCTTAGGTTAAGTATGAAAGTCAGCTTTAGGTAAAATCTCAGTTGTAGGTGTGACTGCATTACATTTATGATTGGAAGGATAGAAAATGTTTAGGAAAAGTTTCCGTTTATTGATTTTCTATTTCGTGCTTTAGAGCTTAACTATGTGATATTTCTTTTTTCTGACTCATCCTTTACGCATTTCAGATCGTGCATCCACGACGATTATCTTTTTATGTAGGGAAAAGGAACTAGCCAAAGTAGGCTCCACCAGCTTCTAAGATACATCAGCTACGAACAAACATCACCATTATAGAGTTACGTAACATGATGCACATGATAACTCAAAAAGTAATGGCACACGCTCAACAGCCAGTTCAGGTTCCCGTGGTTCAACCATTGCTCTTGATGTTGGAGTTGTGAGGGTGAGGAAGTTCCTAAGGTTAAGTCCTCTAGAGTTTTATGGTTCGAGGACTGTGGATGATTCAGAGAACTTTATTAAAGAGGTTCATTGAATTTGTGATATGATGAGAGTTCTGGATATAGATAGGGTCGACTTGGTATTTTATCAGCTGAAGGATATTGCTAGGTCTTGGTGTGATATATGGAGGAAGAACATGGGAGTTAGAGCTGTTCAACCATCTTGGGAGGAGTTTAAGACTGCATTTATGGGCTGATTCTTTTTGAGGGAAAGGAGACAAAAGAGTTCATGAGTTTCTGAGTTTGGGCAGAGATCCGTATTTGTGAATGAGTACAACATGAAGTTTACTAAGTTAAGGTATGTTACGAATATAATTATTGATATGCATACCAAGATGGATATGTTTATGGTGATTACTGATATGGACCTTGGTAGACTAATGGTGCATCTGGAGCTGATTACTAAGGATAAGTCTAAGTATATAGAGAGTCAGCAGAGTAAGAGGGCGAAGACTAGTCAGTCTGGATCTAGTCAGCCTAAGTCTAATGGGTTCAAAGAACAACAACAACAGGTTTCTAGAGGATCAAACCCTTCATCATTTAGGCCTTCGAAGAATAAGTAGAGAAAGTCAGTTCAATAGATTGGTGCTCCAGTATGTACTAAGTGTGGTAGGCCTTATTGTGTACAGTATAAGTCTAGGTCTAATCGATGTTTTGGGTGTGGACAGATTGATCACAATGTTTGGGATTATCCTTTGAAGAACTGTTATTCTTGTAGGTTGCCGGCCATAAGTAAACAGATTGTCCCATAGTTTGGCAGAGTGGTGCTAGACCACAGACTGCTACTCTCATAGTAGATCCAATAACACACCAACCTCAACAAGGTGCTACTACTTCTACTGGTGGAGGCGAGCGCCAAAACTGTTTGTATGCTTTTGTTCTCGTCAGGATCAGGAAAAGTCAGCTTATATGGTGAAATGCATGTTGAGTGTTTGTGAGGTGGATGTATATGTATTGTTAGACCTTGGAGTTACTTTTTTTTGTATCCCCGTATGTTTCTATATAGTTTGGTGCAGATCCTGATGTTTTATCTGAGTTATTATTTATTTCTACACCTGTTGGTGATTATGTTCTAGCTGAGAGAGTCTATCATAGTTGTCCCGTTTCTGTTATGGAGATGGTTGTTCCAACTTATTAATATGAGTTAGACATGGTAGACGTTGATATTATTCTGGTGATGGATTGACTCCATTCATTTCATGTTGTTGTTGACTGTAGGACTAGAGTTGTCCGCTTCCATTTTCCTGATAGACCTGTCTTTGAGTGGGAGGGTAGTAGAGTTGTTCCTAACAGTAGGTTCAATTCCTATCTGAAGGCTAGAACGATGATTTCAAAGGGGTGTCTTTATTATTTATTTTGAGTTCAGTAATCTGAGTTTGAGACTCCTGATATCTTATCCTTCCTTGTAGTTTGAGAGTTTCTTGATGTGTTTCCTGAGGATTTAGAGGGAGTCCCTCATGATAGAGAGATAGACTTAGGTATAGATCTTGTTCCAGGCACTCAACCTATTTCTATTCCGCCATATAGGATGGCACCAGATGAGCTAGAAAGTTGAAGGGGAACAGTTAGCCGATCTTTTATACAAACGGTTTATCTATTTGAGTGTGTCTTTTTTCGGTTCTCCTGTCTTGTTCGTGCATAAAAAATATAGTTCCCTTCGTATGCGTATTGATTACCCTTAGCTGAACAAAGTCGGGATCAAGAATAACTACCCCATTCCTAGGACTGATGACTTGTTTGATCAGTTGCAAGGTGCTAGCCTTTTTTCTAAGATTGATCTTTGTTCTGGTTAGCATCATCTTAAGGTCAGAGAGTCAGAAATTCCAGAGACAACTTTTTGTAGTTAAGGCCATTTTGAGTTTGTGGTCATGTCCTTCAGTTTGACTAATGCTCTTGCATCTTTAATGGACTTCATGAATTGGGTTTTCAAGCCCTACCCAGACCTATTTGTGATTGTCTTTATTGATGATATTCTAGTCATTCCATAAGTGAGGAGGAACATGCAAACCATCTAAGAATTGTTCTTCATACCCTTAGAGAGTGTCATCTTTATGCTAAGTTTTATAATGTGAGTTTTGGCTCCAATAAGTACACTTCATTGGTCATATCATTTCTAGAAAGGGTATTCGAGTATATTCCCAAAAGATTGATTTTGTCCATAATTGGCCAAGACCCACTTCTCTGTCAGATATTTGTAGCTTTTTGGATCTTGATGGGTATTATTGTAGATTTATTTAGGGATTCTCTTACATAGCCTCTTTCTTGACCTGTTTGATTTAGAAGAAAGTGAAGTTTGAGTAATCAAATGCTTGTGAGAGGAGTTTTTAGGAGTTGAAGGCCAGGTTGACATCTTCTCTAGTGTTGACTTTGCCTAATGGTTCGATGAGTTTGTGGTGTATTTTGATTCTCCAATAGTTGGTCTGGGTTGTGTTTTGATGAAGCATGGAAAGGTTGTATCTTATGCTTCTAGACAACTTAAGATTCATGAGAAGAATTATCCTACCCAAGATCTTGAGCTTGCGGTTATGGTTTTTGCTTTGAAGTTGTGGAGACATTGCTTGTATGGGCTGCATTCAGATATTTTCACTGATCATAAGAGTTTTTAGAATGTGTATGATCATAAGGATTTAAATCTTTGTTAGAGAAAGTAACTTGAGTTGTTGAAGGATTATGACATGACTGCGATGTATCATTCGGGCAAGGCCAATGTAGTAGATGATACCCTTAGCAGGTTGCCTTTGCAGAGTTTGTCGCATGTTGATAGGGATAAAAGAGAGTAAGCTAGAGAGTTGCATAGGATTGGACACCCTGGTGTTATATTGATTGATGCATATGATGGTGATATGCTTGTTCTGAATGCTTCTGAGTCATCTCTTATTATTGAGGTGAAAGAGAAGTAAGACAGTGACCCACTTCTAGTTAAGTTGAGAGATACTTTCCATAAGCATAAGGTGAAAGTTTTTCCAAAGGGAAAGATGGGTTTCTTCGTTATCAAGATCGCCTGTGTGTTCCCACAGTTGATGGGTTGAGAGAAAGGATTATGTTAGAGGCTCACAGTTCTCTGTATTCTTTTCATCCTGGAGATACTAAGATGTATAGAGATCTGAGAGAAATGTATTGGTGGGAAGGTATGAAGAAGGACATAAGAAAGTTTGTGGATGAGTGTCCTAATTGTCAAAAAGTGAAGGTAGAGCACCAGAGTCCATTAGGTGTGATACAACAGTTTGAGATTCTGACGTAGAAGTGAGAGGTGACTAATATGGATCTTGTCACCGGCTTACCAATAGACCAGAGGTATGATTCTATAAGGGTGATAGTAGACCGAATGTCTAAGTCTGCTCACTTCCTACCTGTTCACACCAGTTTTTCAGCAGAGTAGAATGGTAGGATCTACTAAAGGGAGATTGTTCACATGCATGGTATACCTCTGTCTGTCATATTAGATCATGGTCTGCAGTTTACATCTCCCTTCTGGAGATTATTTTAGAGGGGTCTCCGTATCCAAGTTCAGTTGAGTATGACTTTTCATCTGCAGATAGATGTCCAGGCAGAGAGGACTATTAAGTCTTTGGAGGATATGTTGAGGTCATGTGCAATTGATTTCAAGGGTAAGTGGCTTGAGAACCTACCTTTGATTGATTTGTACACAACAACAACTACCATTTGAGTATTCAGATGGCTCCATTTAAGGCATTGTATGAGAGGCGGTTTAGATCTAAATTGGTTAGTTTGAGGTTGGTGAGGAAACTATTGTAGGTTCAGAGTTTGTTCTTGATACTATAAAGAAAGTTCAGACTATTCAGAGAGGTTGAGAATAGCCTAGAGTAGGCATAAGTCCTATGCGAGGAGGAGAGAATTAGAGTTTGACGTTGGCGATTGGGTATTTCTGAAGGTGTCTCCTATAAAGGGAGTCATGAGATTTTGCAGAAAAGGTAAGTTAAGTCTGATGTACATTGGGCCTTTTCATATTGTGAGGAAGTAGGCAAGGTTGCGTATCAGTTAGATCTTCCATCAGATCTAGCATCGGTTTACCATATATTTCATGTCTCATTATTGAGAAAATGCATGAGTAATCCATCTTTGATAGTGTTAGTCGAGGATATTAATATTTTTGATAGTCTGACTTAGGAGGAGGTTCCCATTCAAATTATTGATAGACAGGTTCGTAAATTGAGAAGAAAAGATATAGCATCGGTCAAGGTTCTCTATAGGAACCAAGTAGTTGAGGGAGCTACATGGGAGGCAGAGGCCGATATGATGAGTAGATACCCGCATTTGTTCCTTTCTAGTTCCATTCCTTCTTAAGGTAATAACCGCTCTATTTATCTTATGTATGCTTTAGTTAATGTGCATGTAGCATTTCATGGGTCTATTGAGTGTATTCATACATGAGTTGAGTAGAGTATTGATGCTGAGCAGAGGTAGTAGTACATGAGTCCCTCTTTGTGCATTTTTGTGTTATTTGACTAGTTCTGATATTGAGGTTAGTTGATGCATTTTTCATGTTTATCAGCTAAGTTAGTGGAAAATTTAGAGTTTGTTTGACGAAATAAAGTTATTGGATAGTCATTTGGTCAATTTTAGCAGTTGAGTTCCTCCTATTCTAGCTATAACCTTCATTCGAGGATGAACGTTCCTACGGGAAGATAATGTAGCACCTTGAATCTTATTACTTGGTGATAATGTCCTAAATTAAGTGTGGTATCAGTGTTTGAAGTGATTTGAGGTCATAAATGACTTCTGTCACAAAGTTGAGTTTAAAACTCTTTCAAAAAGCTTAGCTTTAAAGTTACTTCGTGCTTAGGTCAACTTTAAACGACGATATATTTTTATATATAATGATTTAGGTGACCATGAACTAC
>JBDJHY010571281.1:0-16653 GCA_039654485.1 Withania somnifera
AGCTTTGTCAAGTGAATTAATTAAATATAAGTCCTTGAGGGTTCGACAATCTGGCTCGCAAGAGCCACTATATTACTTGTATGATCGCGTACACTTGCGTGTGCGTTTGGACACAACAGTAGGTGATTTTGAGATTCTGGCACATGAGGTTATAGGGGTGTTCCTTTTTCCTTGGAAGCCTTTTGAATAGACAATCAGGTCTCGTGTGTGGGTTATTTTATCCTGTCTCAGAGTGCAATGCCTTCTTTCCCCTCTTCTTTAGACTTACAAGGATGAAAATATTATTTAGTAGTGGATGTTTTAATGACCTTTTCAGTCATTTCTGTGCTTTTCACATTTTCTTGTTTCTTAAAGATTTTATGTAGCAACCCTAAGTCACTTCTGACTTATCAGGACCGATAGCTCAGTTCCTGGGTCATTCGATTGGTTGTTATGTTCGTTTCCCTATTTGAAGCCTTAAATTTTGATATTGTTGACTCTGTTCAACATTCCTTGAAAACATCTCATAATTGAATTATGAAAATTCCATCAGATCCAAACCTGTGTTTTGGTCTAGACACACTCTTGTTTTGTGTCTGGAAGTCTTTGTTGCAACTTTATATTCTTGTGTGCTTTATGAGCTTTCTAGTTCATAAGTAAAGCTTGAGTGGTCATTTTGTTATTGAAGCCCCGAATTGGAAATCCAACTATGCCATCGGTTCTTAAATGTTGAGTTTGGGTTAGGTGTAGTATTTGTTCAGGTCTCAGGATAGCCGAGCTCATTATGGTTACTTAGATAGAATTTATGTAATTTAGTCAAAGGGTTGACTCTAGTCAATATTTTTTTAAAATACTTTAGATCAAAATTTCTTCTATGTTGTGGAGTTCAGATTATCGTTTCCATGCAATTTTTATATTTTGTTTATGTTCATCGGATTTCGAACACATTTTGAGCCCTGCATCGGAGATGTTTTTAGCTTAAAATTATTGGTGCTTGGCTTCTAGTACATTTCACACCTTCGACCTTCAGTCCGCAAGAGCGACGGTAGACCAGTGATGTTTTTGATGTAGGACCAATCCCGCCCCGATGAGCCTTTCTTTACACCTGCAATGGGTTCCCTGGACCGGTTTGCTTTGCACCTACAAAGAATCATTTGCACCTGTGACTATTCTTCGACACCTACGATGTGGCACCTGTGATGCCTTCTTTTGTAGGTGCAATATTGCCAGTATATATATCCCTTCAACCCAAATTTTAGGATTTCTTCTTCACTTCTCCATTTCAAACACTGTAAAATCTCCATTAATATTCTTGGGTTTTTCCATAAGCTATTGAATGATGTTGGAAACTTTATTTCTTTGATTCTTCATCAATTATCGGTAAGTTTCCACTTTAATTTCATCAAATTTCACCCCAAATTTCTCAAATTTATTCTTCACTTTATTTCATCATTTCAAGTTTATTTCTTACTCATCTTAGATCCAAATTTTGGGTATGGGTTCCCTACAATGTGGGAAACATTTTCATTCCTTTTGTTTGGACTTTTAGGTTCGCATACTTGTAGGTTCGTTTTGACCTATATTTTGGCAGAGGTTATTTTTCAAAGATTTATGGGTATGTTTAGACTCGTATAATGTGTAGGTTATCATTTTTCTAGTTTTGTAATTGTTTGATATCTTTTGCATTTTTTGGAGTTTTGGAGCAATTCGAGCATCTTCTGCATTGTATTTACGAGCTTGTCTTCGGAGGACAAGTAGGCTATGGCCTTATATCTTATAAGTGGCTTATATAGGAAATAATAGTACTATTTAGCATCCTTGGATTGAGAATTTAAGGTTGGTACCCTTGATCATGTTCAATTCTTTAGGTCGGTTTGTTGTATTTTGATCTTAGATTTTTCTGTGGCCCTTAGTGGTTTACACTTACTCTATAACATAGATGGTGGGAGTATTACATATTTATATGAGTCCCGAACGTTAATTTGGATGGTTATTCTTGTTGTAGTGATTCTAACCTTGTGCAGGTCCGGCAGGACAATCTATGATCCTTGATTGTGATTGTGCTCATATCATTCATGCAAGTAGCATTGTTATAGATATTTTATGCATTGGTTTCCACTATTTTAGTATGTGAGCCAAGTAGTGATGATTTTGGAACATTGCATGGCCTTGTAGAGCCCCTCTTTAGATACTAATTGTCCTTAAGTGCCTTTTTTCGTATATTGATGACTTGCATTATTTTGAGATTTTTAATAATGAAAATTGAGCACAGAAATTTTGATATAATCACCAGATTTTGATATTACCCCTTAACCTGCTATGAAATTTTTTTTAAGAAGACTCTTTACTATAATAAACTCTTTTAGGAGTTTTTTAAATTATTACAAGACCCGATCATTGATTAGGCGCCAGGTACTACTACTTTCTACTATTTTAGTCTAGGCCCTAAAAACTAGCTTCATGTTCGTGACCTTGCTATAATGTATAGTTTCATCCTAATGTCATATGATGAGTATTGGCTATTACCTAATTTAGTTCCTGTGATTCTCGGGCATGGATATTTAGTTCTCGACTAGTTTTAGACTCGGGGAAGTTCGAGCGACCTATATTGATGATTTTATCAGCTTTTATAATTGGTGAAGCCCATTGATCATACTGATATAGACTTGGGGAAGCCCATTAATCATATTGATATAGACTTGGGGAAGCCTATTTATCATGCTGATATAGAATTACGAAAGCCCATTGATCATGCTGATATAGACTTGGGGAACCCTATTGATCATGCTGATATAGACTTGGGGAAGACCATTGATCATGTCGATATACACTTGGGGAAGCTAATTGACTATGCTGATATAGACTTAGGGAAGCCCATTGATCATGTTGATATAGACTTGGGGAAGACCATTGATCATACTATTATAGACTTGGGGAAGCCCACTGATCATGCTGATTCATACAAGGGAAGCCCATTGATCATACTAATTTAGACCCGAGAAAGCACGGACACTCATTCATGTTCCAATACCATTTGCATTCATGTCTATGTTACTTTCCGAACTTGTTTTCTTGTTTGTACCTTATGGTAGAATGGGATGCCAGATGGTGGGCTTTAGTTATTTTTACCTTCTGGTAGAATGGGAAGCTATCGGGTTTATTTCTATTTGTTTGATCTTTATCTATATTGGGTAGCCGTAATTCTTGCTCCCTTTCTCATGACCTTGATTGGTAGCTATTTATGGGTTTTCTCTTTATTATGCCTTCTTCCTTCAACTATTATTGAGGTTACCGATACACTGCCCTTATTTATCTTCTTTACTTAATTTATATGTTGTAAGGACTTGGGTATGTCTTTGTCTCTTTATTGGAGTTCTTCCATTAGTGTTGCTAGTTAATTCCACTCTCAGTACTTGTTATTTCTACTACTTCCTGTAGTTAGCGTTATTTCCTCACATCTATATCCTTGAAATGTGACTTATTTCCTTGATCATCTGTTTACTACTTTTATTTCTTATATGATCTTGGTCGGCCTATAATGCCTACTAGGTACCAGTTGTTTTTGGTACTCGTACTACACTTCTGCATCTTTTGGTGCAGACTCGAGTACGAGTGTTCGCCGCTGATTTTTTATTGTGTTGCTTTTCCTCATTCGAGTTTGATGATGGGTTTTCTGGTATCCAGAGCTTTCCTTTACCTCTCTCTATCTTTCATATTTTTCTTTTATACTGTTATAGACGGATATTATACTTTCACTTCAAAATTTGTATTTATTTCTCTTCGGGGCTCATGTACTAGTTTACCAGGTTTTGGGGATTTATTTTATTGTAATATATTATTTAGTACCTTTTCTTTTCCATATTGGTTGGATGGTTCTCCTACAATGGGATATTGGTGGTTTCATGATCCGAGGAATCAGGTCATGACACTTGTTGTCTAGAAAATATCATGGATTCCTTTTATGTTATTCCTTTATTTCTATTTGTATTGGAATTTCCATCTTCGCCCTAACTCTATTTTTTTCATTATTTAATTTTTTTCTTTTTTTGCATTTACCCTTAAAGTTTTTGGTTTAGCTTACCTGTTTAGTGGAGTAATCCGGGTGCCATCATGATCAGATTATGGGTCATAAAAACTGACCTGCAATGACCCAAAGTGCATAATCTAAATCAGAAAGCATAAAACCTCATATAAAAGTTGAAAGATACCATAATTATCTTAAACTTGTGGGTTATGAACCTATGAGCTATAATATCATGAAATCATGCTATGTAAATTATATGAAGTGGGAGTTTATCTTCACTAACATAAATGATGCAATCTATATAAAGTACAGTGTTCTACACACCCGTACTAAAAAGAAGGGGAATTAGTTTTCCAAGGTTAGAACGAAATAACTAAGGATCCTAAAAGGACACAAAGGACTAAGAAACACCAATGTTGGTGACACAGTTCTTGAACTCAGATATTCTAGAACTCTTGTTCTCTAGGTGCTAAATTCTCCCAAGAATATTCATCTCATAATGTATGGGTAGCATATCTAGATGGTAATTTTTGTAAAGTTGATCCTGAGCTCCATAATAAAATTATAGAATCATACTTATCATGATGCTAAAATCTTACTTTTCTAACATAAGAAGTCATACGGTAAAATTCAAGTAGCTTATCTAAAACTAGTAAGGTCATGTGAATTTCGTGCTAAACAATTTCATATGTGAAGAATCATGAGTAAGGCTAAAAATTATGGTAATCATTCATAATTATAGGAATAAATATCATAAGACATGACAGAAAATAAAATTTACATACAACCCTAGTTTGAATTTCATGAATAATAGCCTTACATTCTGAAGCTTTTGGCTATGAAGGTGAAAGGGACACACTCAACACCCACATTGTCTAAAACCTTGATGAGATCATAAAATTGAGTTTTCGGGAAAATGTACCCCTAGTTGAGCATGAGAGAGTTTATTCTTGAGAAGTTCGGGATTAATCATGACTAAGTATTGAACTTAGATACTCTTACTCCAGTCCACTAAACAACATAGATTTAATGTTATAGGTTTTGGAATTTTCAAAAATTACATTAAATAGTTGCTAGGTACCGCCACTCACCTCACGGGTTGTGAGTAATGAAACTTTCAGTCATTTTTGTTTTTATTTGCATTTATTATGTTTTAGAGTTTTATTGAAAATTCCCCAAGTCATTTATGACTTACGAGGACTAGTAGTTCGTTCCCAGGTGGCTCGTTCAAATTTTATCTTATTTTTCCTATTTAAGAGTCTTAGCTTATCAATCATTAAATTTAGTCAACACTCCTTAAAGACGAGTTCAAAATCAAATTCCAGTAGTTTCATTAGCTATGAAATGTGTAGTTTAGTCTATGTATAATATTGGTTTGATTCCAGAATCTTCTAATATGGTTTTATCTTATTTAATGAGATAACAAATATTCAGGAGTTGAATGTTTGACTTCAGCCCAAATTTGATGATCGGAGTTTTGGATAAAAAATTGTATAGTTCCATCAGCTTTGAAATGTCTACTTTCAGTTATATAGGCTATTGGTTCACTTCTTAAGGCATCCAACCCTATTTCATGTGCTCAGTGGGCTTTTAGACTATCTTGGCCTAGAGTTAATTTTAGTCAATATTTTTATAAAAAGACCTCAGATGGGAATTTTGTCAATTCTGTTAGGTTTATAATAGCCTTTATAAATTGGTAGCGTATTAAATTGGTGTTCATCAAGCTCCAAACTTATTTTGAGGTTTCGTTGGAGCATTTCCAACTTTTTGGAAATGTTGGTGCACTAATATCTTGTCACATAGCATTTTGGACCTTTTTGTAATAGTTATGAGATTGCACTTTTTACCTTTTATCTGCACCGATAAGAACCTTCACCTCTGTGATGATTTTTCCATACTTGAGGCCCTTATTCTACAGGTTTGGAAATTCCTGACTGTTTATATGATTTTTTCACCTTGAAATTTCAAACATTTCGCCTAAGCTTAGAAATTGCTGAGGATTGTTCCTTTGAGCTAGAGTGATTTGGGGTGACTTTCATCCTTTATTCATTAAAAAATGGTAAGTTTTCTCCTTTTAATTCTTGAGTTTCAATGGTGTTGTTTTTCCTCTTTTCCCTCATGGATTTTGATTAATTTCTTTGTTGATACTTGTTGTGGGAGGTTATTGTGAGCATTTTCAGCTGGTGTATTACTTTTTGATCATTTTTTTCCTTTGTTAATTGTGCATTTTCACCCCTTTTAATTCTTGAAATTATGTAAAACTTTCTTCATTTCTTTATTCTCTCTTTACATGCTTCTTTTTTGAATTATGCTTATCTTTTAAACATGAGTTTCTAATGATTCTAAAGATCCTGTGGTAAGTTTTTTTCAGTTCTAGTTTTCAAGCCTTGCAGGTTTGTTTTGGACCTAAATGTTGGCTTTGCTCTATTTTTCACGTATTTAATGTCTATTTGCTCATCTTAATGTATAGATTAATAACTTGTTAGTGTGAGTCTATGTGTCTATTTGCTCGTCTTAATGTATAGATTAATATAAGTAACAACTTACTGGTCATAGACTATACCTATTATTGCATTAATTAGCTATTCCTTGGGATGGGATTTCTTAATTTAGTACCTCTTACCCCGGTCTGCTCTTTTCTATCTATTTCTTTTATTTTTTAATCTGATTACTGTTATAGACCTTAGAATTTGTTACTTATGGCCTTTGAATGTGATTCTGACATTAGTATATACTGAATAATGGGTTTTCCCTTGTGATCTAGGGCTAGACTGTGGGTATAGACATTTTGGGAGCCTGTTGAGACTATATGGGGATTGTAGACTGGTTGTGGACCTTTGGTTGTGTTTTCATGAGGAAAGAGAAACTAAACTATTTTTCGTACATTATTTTCAGCTATTTCATAGACCTGTGCCTTTTGGCATTGATTTCTTACTTAGCATGTCCTTGAGGGCCCATTTTCAAGACTACAAAACTAAAAATAAATATAGAACCGTTAATGCATTTTTGGGGCATAAAGGATAAAAATGTTATTTTCTAATTATACACGATGCGATATTGGGAACCGGATACTACCATTTCCACTATTTTAGGAATTTTCAGGTATTATATTCAGCTTAGACACCGATGCTGATATTAGCATATCACTAGTTTTAGAACCAATTAAATCTGGGCACCTCTATTGAGATACTCGAGATTCGGTATGTGGTCATAAACCTCCATAGGCCTTATTGATCAAAGTTGTAGGTGTCGGCAGAGGGATATCTGGAGAGTGGAGGTATATGGTTGTGTACTCTCATAGGTAGTTCCCCCCAAGAGCCTAAGGTTGTGGGAGGAGTGTATTTACTCTATACTATGTACTCTGTACTAAAGTACCTCCTTTATTTACTTTGTACACTCTTGTACTCTGTTCTAAAGTACCTCCTGTATTATGATACCAGGTTGTGAATTTGTTTTTTTTACTATTTGTATATATTTATCTCTCTCCCCTCTCTCGAGATATGGTTTCTCTGTATTTTCTTCATTAGTGTTTTTCCTTATTTATGGTTGTGGCCCATTACTCATCCTTTTGTTCTATGGTTGGTTTGCCTATAGATGGGTTTAGTAGGTATCATCCTAACCTGATAAATCAAGCTGTGACATTATTGTTTGCATATAACGACTCGTGAAGTTGGCTCGTGGTACTTGGCTCAAGATGTAAATATTTAGGGTCCTTTGTAAGGTGCATTTAACAACTCGTACCTAAGTTCATAAATGTTGGGACCTTTTTTTGTTGGGCTTCAAGTGGTACCTCACGAGTGGACTTCACGACTCGTGAAGCTCACTCTACGACCTAGACAATGAATCATGGTACTAGAGGGGTTTTACAAAGTATGGGAACCCTCCCACAAACTAGAAATATGACTTGTGGACCTTCTCCCATGATTCATGATCAGTATCGAGGAAACCAAGTTGGCCCTTGTGAGTTTCACGACAAGATCTACAACTCGTGGACTGGTTCGATGATTCATGGACCTGCTCATGGCTCGTATCTTAAGTTGAGAATTTTATCGCCTTCTAAAATTATTGAACTAGAGTTGGTTTTAACTATAAATCATGTGTGGGGTGCTATAATATCTCCCCATTAGGATTATTCATCCATGAATGAAGACTAAAACTTAGCTAGAAAGAATCAATTGACTAACTTAGTGCTAAACCGATCGATTGAAGGCTAAAATGAATCATGAACATGAATTCTTACTGAACATAGTGTATATGTAGCTAAATATACTTAGCACGAATAGATTCATGGAATTCAAGAAGTACTAGCATGAAAACATTGAAAACCTGAGGGGAGTAACTAAAGAAGGGACTTAGCTACCTCATATTGAACTAGTACTAGGAGGAAAAAATTGAGGGTACTTGGCCATCTTATCAATTTCAGCCTCCCAAGTAGCTCCCCCAACTATCTAACTTCTCCACAAGACTTTAACTAAAGTAACTTCCTTGTTTCTGATCCTGTGAACCTATTAGTCTAGAGTTTGGACTAAACTTATTCATATAAGAGGCTATCCTTCACCCAAACATTATCCATGGGAACATCAAATAAAGGATCACCAAGCCATTTTTTCAACAAAGAGACATAGAAAACTAGATAAATGGTTGTCAATTCTGCTGGAAGGTCTAACTCATAGGCCACATTTCTTATATACAACAAAACTAGTGGGGACCTATATATTGGTGATTGATCTTACCTTTATTTCCAAATATTATAACTCCCTTCATGGGTGAAACCTTCAAGAAAAAATCACGTCCAACTCAGGAAGCATTATAATAGACTAAGAAACCAATTATACCTTTCGGTATGGTCAACACTGGGGAAAGAGTCAACTTAGCTTTCAACTCTTGAAGTATTTTCTTAAATCTATTAGACCATTTGATTTGGAAAATATTATAAGTTAATATGGTCAAAGGAGAAACTATAGATAGAATCCTTTAAAAAAACCATCTATAATAAATGGTTAGACCCAAAAACCCCTAGATATTTGAAGGAGAAGTGGGTTATGCTAGTTCTTCACTACATTTATTTTATGAGAATCAACCCAAATCCCTTTTTATATAAACCACATGACCAAGAAAGACAATGTACTTCAACAAAACCTCACACTTGGAGAATGTTTCTAACTATTAATGATCCTAAAGGGTTTTCAAAATAATTCTCTAGTAGTTTTCATGCTCCTTCTCACTTCATAAATAAACCTAAATATCATTTATAAAGACAATCAGCAACCTATCCATATAGCACTTGAATACCCTATTCATGAGATCCATAAAGGTTGTGGGATCCTTGGTTAGTTTAAAAGACATTACTACAAATTCAAAGTGGCCAAACTAAGTTCTAAAGGTTGTCTTTGGAATGTTACATTCTCTTACATTGATCTAATGATAGCCAGATCAATGATATTCTTAGAAAAAAACTAGAACCCTGAAGCTAGTCGAATAGAAAACCAATTTTTTGGAACGGATACTTATTCATGATGGTGACCTTGTTCAGTTGGTGATAGTTCATAAACATTCTTAGAGACCTATCTTTCTTACACATGAAGAGAACTAATATACCCCACGGGATACACTAGGCTGATAAAACTTTTATCTAAAAGGTATTTCAGATGATCCTTTAACTCCTTAAGTTGTTCTAGAGCTATTCTATATTGCTAAATTGATATAGGCTAAGCCTCTACAAGGAGGTCTCTCTCCCTATCTTGAGGGACTTCAGAACTTCTGGAAACTCATTAACAACAAGAACTAACTAAAGAGTTAGGTGTCGAATTTAGAATCCATAACTCAAAGTAGATGATAGATTTACCCATTAGAAATTAGGATTTTTTGACTTAAGGTAAGAGAAGAAATGAACTCTAGGTTCTAAGTGACTACCTTCCATTCTAAGACTAGCCAATTAGGCAACTAAATCTTTTCACTTGATTCCTATAATGAATCGATGCATCACATGAATACAAATAATTCCATTTCAAGAATGACATTAAAATCTATCATGTCTAGATATATTAGGTCAACTAAAGTGACTTTATAGAGGACCAAGACTGGATACTTTCATAGAATCTTCAGCTATGACTTAGGCCACCCACTAGAGCAGATACTGAAAAGGGCTCTAGAAGTAATTTGCGTCTAACATCAAATTGTATGGAAACATAACGAGTGACAAAGAATAGGGCATCACCTACATCTAATAAGTTATAAACATCATAAAAATGCACTTATGACATATCACTAACCATATTAGGTGAGCCTTCCAGATTATGTTGGGAACCTAGAGCATATAACTTATTTTGGCACTAACCAACACCAGTAATATAAGAAGTAGCACCCTATTGAGCAGGGAGGTCTAAAGGGATGGCTAAAGTTGCAGACTGGTATTTTCCACCAATATTTCCCTCCCTAGATGAAAGACAATCGCTTAACCTGCGACCCACATTTCCATAACAAAAACACCCATCTTGGCTATGAAGGCACTTCTCTTGATGATTCTTTCCACACTACTATAAATTGGGGTAAGACAAAAAGCTACTAGAAACATTCCTCTAAGACTTAGAACCTAATACTTTTACATTCTACTATTGGGAGCCTAGATTTTGAAGATGGAGAACTAGATGACAATGGTGTTGTACCTAAGGACTTTTGCTAGAAAATAGGAGGTTGCACCGACTAGAACTTTATTGGCTATAAACAAACTGGCCTATTCTAGTTCTGTTATTCTTCCTCCCCATTTCCTTCATCTCCTCTTCCAATTGTTGAGCATGATTCATGATCTACATGTTTTTCTTGCACTCATTTTTGACTAAGTAGCAACCCCCATAGATAAACCATCTTATTTGAGCCCTTAGATCAACTAAAACTTTAGATCATACTTCGATAGCTCGGTAAACTTAAGGATATACTCCTTACATACATAGAGCATTGTCTCAATTCATAAACTCTTCTATTTATACCACTCTTAATTCCCATACAAATAACTTGTTAATAAATGTGTCAAAGAACACATCCTAAGTGATTGGAACTATATTCCTTCCATAATATTCCTTCCATTGGTATACAAAAGGTGATCTATATCCTTTAGACAATATGATGACATATCAAACATATCTAAATCAGACACTTAAAACCTTTCTAGAATATTTCCCACCTCATCCATCAAACTCTGAAGGTCTCCTGAACCTTTAACCCAATGAACTTAATAGGATTCATATGAATAATATCAAAAAATTGAGTAGCAGTAGAACCATCATCTTGAGATCTATAGGTTGCTACCTATTAGTGAACCTATGTAGTAACATCCTGGTCCAATGACCGAATTAAATTTTGAACTCAGCATAGGTGACATCAGTATTTGGTTTTTTTGAATAAACATCTAATGTAGATGGAGAAGAAGGAGGTGGAAGAGCTAGGTCTTCATTATTAGCATGGGCTTTGAACCTTGTCGGAACACTACTTCTATGTAGAGTAATAATCTATAAATCTATAAAAAATAAATTAGAAGGTCAAATATAGTTAAGATCTATAAAAGACATAGATCATGAAAGAAGGGGAACTTTCTTTAATACATTCTATAGCCTTTAGAATATAAATTTGGTGCACTTCATGCCCATAAAAGAGACTCTACTAAATGAGGCTTTGAAATACCCAGGGACTTAAATATAGTGTTATAATACTAGTTTGTCACACCCTGAGTCTACCCTCTAGATGAGACATGGCACAAAAGACCTTGAACTAACCCAATGATCATTCATACACTAATGTTATAAACATAAGAGTAAATGGAATCAAACACTATTGGAACCTTAGCATAAATATTTAAGAATAATATAAAATCAAAATTAATAATCCATATTGATGATAAGACCCATAAGCTAAACTACTATGACTAAACATTTGGTTTAAAAGCCTCTAGTATAGAAATAATGAGTTGTTGAGACAAGCCCCCAGCTAAATTTGAATTATTGAAACTAAAGAAGAAAAATAAAATGAAAGAATAGATAAATACTACAACCATCCTTTAGTGAATAAGGATTCACTAATAACCACTATGTGGTATGCAAATCTAAACTATCCTTAAGAGTAAGATGGATGGCCTGAATCAGTATTACGAAGTAATGTAGTATAAAATTATGTGTTAGTAGTATAAAATATAATGTGTATTTGAGCCACCCATAAATAATTTTATCATCAAATTCATGCTTTAGAACTAGTATACTAAAAAAATGAACATATCGTAGAAAGCTTGTTAAGACTAAAGTGCAATGCCTGAAAGTGCATAATCATAATCTAAAAGATAATGTAACATCTGAAAGTGCTAAGATAGTATAACTTTCTTAAACTAGTGGGTCATGCACCTATGAGTTATAAAACCATACCGTGCTATGTTAATCATATGCATTAAGAGTTTCTCTTAACCTGTATAAATAATGTGAGCTATATGGAGTCTAATGTACTACACCTTAAAACTAAAAAGAAGAAGCTTTAACATACCAAGGTTAGAACCAACTAGCTAAGGTTCATGAAAGGTCATAAAAATCTAAGAATAAACCTACATTAGTGATGTAGTTTTAGAACTCAGGTTATCTAAAACCCTTATTTGCTCGAAGCTAAATAACCCTCCCAAAAAGATTCATATATTGATGTTCATAACATAGGGGTAATATAGCTAGGTGCTAAGATTTGTAAAGTTGAGATTGATCTCCATAATAATATCATATAATCATACTTAGATTACGAAGCTAAAAACTTATTTTTCTAAACTAAGAAGTCAGAGGGTAAAATTAGGTAGTTTATCTAGAAGAACTACAAAAGCTATACAAATTTCATGCTAAACCATGTTATATTCTATAACCATAAGTAATGGTAGAAATCATGGTTATCTTGCATAATCATTGGAGTAAATATCATAGGAGATGACAGAATAAAACATGCATATTTCATGGAATTGGGTTGAAATTGAGGTGAAGCCAGGATATTCTTTAAGATGATTTGGAATATCAAGAAGTAAACATATAAACCAGTCGAAGAGGTTTTGACATCTAATATATTTACATAAAAACAAGTTACACTATATATATAGTATAATATTCTATTAAAAGGTGTTCAACCTCTTAATTCTATGTGGCTCAGCTACTAGTTGAAACCCTGGTTTGAATTTTATAAATAATAGCCTCAAAATTCTATAGCTTTTGGGAATGAAGGTGAAATAGACCTCCATTCGACACCCATATACCATGAAATTGAAGATTTTTGGCTATAACAATGATGAAAGATTGAACTTGAGCTTCTTGAAAGATAAACCTTAGTTGAGCCTAAGAAAGTCTATTCTTGAGATGTTTGGGATTAATCATATACTAAGTAATTGACTAAGAACTGAACTTATATACTTTCCCTCATAATATCCTAAACGACATAGTTTTAATGTTCAAAGGCATGGAAATTAACAAAAATTTCTTTAACTAGAAACACAAATATAAAACAGTCACCAGGTACCATGACTCCCCTTAAGAGTCATGGTTTGCATATCACAACTCGCAAAGATGGATCATGGTAATTTTCCTGATATATCAATATTTTGGGTCCTTTGTACAGGTTGATAGTATAGGTCATCAAGTACATTCTATGACCCATAGTTGATCTTATAGAATTGGGACCTTTTACTATAAGGCTTCTGCTGGTCCTCACGAGTAGGCTTTATGACTTATTAACCTCATTCTATGACTTGTAAACTTAATAATGGTATTAGAGGGAATTTTAAAAAAATTTTGGACCTCTCCCATGAATTGATAATACGAATTTTGGACCTACTCGCACGAGTCATAACTGGTGTTATGAAAACCAAGTTGGCCCTAATGAGTTTCCCAATAGGATCTACAGCTTGAACATTGTTTTCATAGATCGTGAATCTACTTATGGCTCCTACTTGAGTCGAGAGTTTTATTTCCTTCTAAAACTCTCAAACAAAAGTTTGTTCTAAGTGTAAATCATTCATAGGGTCTTACAATTACCTATATTGACGTAGTAATTTGAGATGAGACGCTTCATAGGATTTGACTCTGCACTTTCAAAAAATATGAACTTGAATTTTAAGAAAAAAACATAATATAGGAGGAATCTTATGGAGTGTTAGAAATAGAAAATGTCTGACAGAAAAATCTTGTTACTGTGGAAATTTTTCTATCTTTAACAATGCTGAACCCTCACTAATGAATAGTATAGCGAAGATTAGTGGTCTTCAAATGGAATTTGGTGCAATGTGGTACTAGCAAAAATTTAAAATGAGAATAAGGTTTTAAAGTTGGAAATTGTATGAAATAGTATGAATTTGCAGAATTTTCATTAAAAATTGAATTTTTGGGAAAATACCATTTGAGAATTCCCCTGAAAGCTTTTAGGTATAGGGACATCATGTAATGACCCTCATGGTCATTTATGATAAATACACAATATTTTGCCTTTTAGAGATTTTTGGTAGTTGTCCTAAGTCATTTATGACTTGCTAGGATCAACAGTTCGGATCCCTGGCAACTCGGTTGAGAAATATCTCAATTTCCCCATTTTAGAGACTAAAACTAAGTAATCGTTGACCAAACTCAACTTTCCTTCAAGACGATCTCGGAATTAAATTCTGATTGTTCCGTTAGCTTCAAAATACCAAAAAAAATCAAGATTGACCTTAAATTTGTGTTTTGGAGGTTTTGTTTGAAACTTATCTGAAATTGTGGATTTTAGTTAAGTTTATGGCCTAAAGTGGAGCTTGAGTGGTAATTCGATGTTCGGAGTGTCAGATTGGAATTCTGACACTTCCAGTAACCCCAGAATGATGAATTTAGTCTAGGGGAGGTATTGGTATAATTTTTGGACTTGTCGTTGCAATTTCGGGGTGTTGGCGGAAAAAATGCGCTTTTGGCCCTTTTGGTTTGAGGGGTCTTTTTGAGTAAACGGCCTCGGATTTCAATTTTGTTGATTCCTTTGATTTTGGAATGTCGTTTTCATGTTGTTTACATATTTGTTTTGTCAAATTTGGACTCTATTTGATCCCCGAACCCTCGAAGGAAAAACTTGAATTATTACAGCTGGAATTTGCATCTGGTGAAGAATTCCTTAAGCGTGATTGCGGTCCTTGAGGTGCGATCGGGATGACCAATTCTTGCTTTTTTGCATGATCATGTTGCTCATTGCTCAATCATGATAGTTCCCAAGAAATTCCTTCTTCGCGATCGCGGACTCATCACACGATCGTGATGAAAAAAAGCCTTCTGCAGCACGATTGCGTTGCTCATTGCGTGATCGTTATAGTTCCCAATAAATTCCTTCTTTGCGATCGCGGACTCATCACATGATCACGATGAATAAAAGTCTTCTGCAGCACGATCGCGGTAATGGGACGCGATCACGATGCATCGCGCCTGACAGCATATAATTTGTTACGCAGTGCCTTTGTTATTTTAGAAGCCCTACCTCTTTTAATTCAGTTCTTGAGTGAAACTACTTCTCCAAACACCATTCCAAGACCAAGTAAATTCTCCTCAACGTTTTTCATCGATTTCTACACAAATTTGGGTAAGTTTTCTTCTCTTCTTCTTCCTTATTTTCTTCAATTCCTCCATTGATGGCCTAAAGTATGAAGTTGATGAAATCATCCCATAACTCAATTATTTTCGTATAATTCTTCATCAATTGGATATACATTGCTCCGAGGATCATTAATTCATCATAATTCCAACACTTTAATCGTAAAGATTGAACCTTTAAACCCTTTTGGGTCAAGTCTATCCGGGCTGATTTGAATCCCTTCCCACATTTGCATTGTGCTCAAATTTGGAGCACAGGTTCTTAGCAACGTTGGGAACCTCGTGGTGAAGTTTGTTTGCAATTTTGGCAAGTGGGCCCTGCAAGCCCATTTTAGGTCCCAATTTTGGGTCTAGTCCAAAACTTAGCATACAATGCACTATTAGACTCATATTAATATATAGAATTTATTGGCACAGGTTTTAGATCGTTTAGAATACGTTTGATATCTGTCGGAGTATAATATGTGGATTTGCAAGGCTTTGTCGTCGAATGATAGGTAGGCTCTGTGGACCTATCTCTAGGTTTATTGCCTTAATAATTATACTAAATAGCATCCTTGGTTTGGTTAGCTTGGTTTTATAGCACCCCAGTACTGTCTTTTCATCCGTTCTTTATTGATATTGATTTGTTGGCTCCCGAGTGATGTGGGGTGGAGACTTAGTATGTGATTATAGCTATCTGTGTAGGGCATAGGATATGGATATCTCATGAATATATATATATGTTGATATACTTGTGTGTTATTGATATGTTATTCATTCATGATATAGAGAGACCGATCCAAAGGCTCCGATGAGAGTGCATTGGGCTGGGTAGTATAACCTTTGTTTATGAGCCTTGATGGCTAGCAGATAAATTGATGATGAAGATCCATAGGGGATGATTTGATGATAGAATTTAATGGTAGTATAAAGAACTAAATGAAAACAAATAATAATATAAGTATTTGTCTTTTACTAGTTTAGTCTTGACATGATATCGAGCACCCAGTAACACTGTTTTTAACTATTTTAGTCCAGGATTTACCTCCTGGCATCGGGATA